>JAVJIF010005150.1:0-105000 GCA_038442645.1 Agave tequilana | reverse complement strand
CTTTTGAAGCTGAGGATAACTGCAATCCATCAATTGTAACTTTTGAGTTTAGCAACATATACACGTTACCGACACATTCGACTTGAAACTTTACATGGGGTTCTTTGGAGACTTCCATAAGATTACCTTTAGAACTGAAACTGAACTCTTCACTATGTAGAGCTCCAAGAGAGATGAGATTGTACCTTGATTCGGGAACATGATGAACGATTTGAAGAGTAGTGATGCATCCATCATGAGACTGACACTGAATTGTTCCTTCACCAATTACTTTGCTTGTAGCAGAATTTTCTATGAAGACTTCTCCTCCTTGAACCGAAGTGAACGAAGAGAACATCTTCTTATTAGAACTGATGTGATGTGAACATCCAAAGTCAATAATCCATCTATCTTTGTTACCAACTGATTTGTCTGTAACAGACAGAATGTCACACTGTTCTTTATCATCTCCAACCAGTTCAGTGACATTATCATCTTGTTGTTTCTTCTTTCAAAGCCAACAATCAACTCTTATGTGCCCCTTCTTGTAATAATAGTTGCATATCAAACGCTTATGTTTTGAGTTACTCGTGGAACTTTCATTATTACTTCTCCTTTGAATAATGAACTTTCCTGAAATTATCATAATGAGACTCACCTGTCAATTGGGTGTCAATTTTATTCTTTTTGAGCAAATGCTCTTTGACCTCATTGACCTTAATTGTTGACTTGCTTCAATAGAAGATAGCTTCCCTAAAGCTCTTATATGAAAAAGCTAAAGTACACAATAATAAAAGTGCTTGATCCTCTTCTTCTATCTTAACATTTATCTTATCTAAATCATTAATAACAGAGAAAATTCTGCAATGTGAGACTTGATAGGTGTACCTTCATGCATACGGCGAAGAAAGAGAAGCTGCTTCAGAATCAACTGATTCGCCAATGACTTCTTCAAATAGTGATTTTGAAGTCTCTCCCACAATGAGAATGTTGTTTTATTTGTAGAAAACTCATCCAATACTTTGTCCGTCAAGCAAAGCTAAATAGCAATCAAGGCTTTCTCATCCAACTCCTATCAAATTTCTTCCTTTATGTCTTGAGACTTTTCTCCTTCTCGAGATTGCTTTCTTCAACCTGCATTGGGTAAGGATGTCATTCATTCTAATCTGCCATTTGCTGAAAGTGATAGCGCCATTGAACTTCTGAATATCAAACTTGATTGCAGATATCTTCAAGTTACCTTACTCTGATACCAATTATTGTGATTTGAAGGTGAGGGCAACCCAACGACCGGATCGACTGGGGCAACGTAGGTGAAAAAAATTACAAGGTCTTCTAAGGCAACGTGAAGAAGAGAAGAAGAAGATATTCTAAAGTATATAGAAAGTCAATACACATTATACACATTATAACATAGTTCCAACGATCAAACAGATTGTGTATACGTCTATGGGAGAAGGGAGGAGAAACTTTATTAAAACATTGGGGAGTATAATAAGAATTACTTACACCTCACGTAAAGAAGATTACATGCGCCTGATGACCGCCAAGAACAGTGATCCTTGTGGTTAAGCTTCTCTCTCGAATTTCTCACCTAGATGAATTACACCCTTAGGAATTACAAATTCATTGTATTCTCCTGGAATTCATTGAAGGCCACCCCTAAGGGGTCATTTATAGACCATAAAACTCTCTTAGTCCTAAACAAACTCCATCGATATGAACATTCACCACCTCAGAATAAAAAAAACTTGAATCCAACTCAGACTCAAAGCAGATCCAGAAAAGGAAACTGTCGATCTGACATTAGTCGACTAGGCCAGGATATTAGTTGACTAATACATAGTATTAGTCGACTAGTCCCAAATCCTAGTCGATTTCTCTGACAAATCCTGAGAATCCCAACTCTCTGTTGGCCAAATATAATCGACTATACAATATATTAGTTGACTAATTCAGGTGATTAGTCGACTATACCCTGTATTAGTCGACTACTACGGTGCACAGATTCTTGTACACATTCGTTCTTTGATCTTCGAGTTTTCGTCTACCTTCATGATGTACTCACGTCATAATCCTAGCATGTGCTAGGTTGCCGTCCCCAATCGCCCACCTAATATTGTTTTGTGCCAGATAGACATTCATCTCAGAAACTTCATGAAAGTGGAGAAGTTTTATGGGCCTCTCCAATACATGCATCCAAGCCTCGTCAATATCATATTTATTCCTCATAAACGTAGACCAGATCAAACTCGGTCTCAATAAACTTCTACCGACATGTAGTGAGCAATGAGGTACAAAGCAGTCTCAGCTCATAAAGTGCTCCTACAACATTTTGCCCAAGCAATCCAGTGTATAGCTTTTTCCGTTCCACTGTCGCCTCAGAGAGAGACTTGGAAAAATCGCTCAATATCCGTCAGTACACGAATAGGTGTGATGCAACGCGATAGCACATGCAGAGGGATGGACAGGATGCTCAATTGTAAAACAGTCTTCCGACCAACCAAGAGAGAATTGCTGCTATAGGCTCAGATTCTACCCTCCATTGCTGGAACAAGGCTTTAAAGTTGCTCTTGCAAAGTCTAGTCGAACATATAGGGACTCCCAAGTATTTCCACACTTTCAAAGAGCTAGAGAACCCTAATGTACTCCGAATGCGCGCTGCTTGACTCTTGCCGACACACGGGGAGATGCTAATAGAGGGCTTGGTGAGGCTAACCTTCTGACCTGATAGGTTGCAATAAGTCCATCCAGGTTAGCCATAGTGAAGAGGATGCAGTCATCGACAAACAATAAATGACAAGTCAGCATGCCAGTCGAATTAGCTTTATACCCAGTGACAGTGCCATGAGAAGCTTCCTACTTAAGCACTAGAGAAAAGGGTTCAGAACATAAAATGAATAAGTAGGGGGACAGGAGACAACCAGATCCATTTTAGCAATGTGTCATCAAAACCCATGCCAGTCATGCCTGCGAACAAAAAAACCCAATCCATTCTATCATAAGCTCTTTCTCCGTGACGAGTTTGGCCATCACAAGCCCCTCACGAGCACTAGAAACTTACACAGAATGAGCAATTTCCTCGGCAATTAAAATGTTGTCGGAGATTGACTGCCCTAGGATAAATGAGGCCTGCTCTGAGGACACCAACTCGTCGATAACATTCTTCAACCAGGATTTTTTGCAACTATTTTATAAAGCGTGCAACACAAACTGATCGATCTGAATTGTTTGGAAGGGCCGTTGATTTTTGTTGTTAAAACAATTTGACTAGATTTCCACGATATTGGCATCACTCTAGTGTTAAAAGAGAACATAATTGTAATTTCAAGGATCTTGAGAATGTGTAATAACTTATGAATTAGCTACTAATGAGTTTATATTAATAGTTTGTCTTATTACAGGATAAAAAATTTGTAGGATGATGGATTAGGTAAAATAAATTGTCATATCTAAATGAAAAATGAAAGGATATTAAAGCTCCATAAATTCCAGCTACAACAAAATGAAATCAAGTTACACAATAGCCTTTGGAGAAAAAGAGAATCAAGCTTCAAATTTCACATTTATAGGAAAATATGTAACTAAGTAAAGAGTAAATTTAATTATCTTCATTTTGACACCTATAAGAATTCTTAGTAGTAAATCTTGTCATTATCGAGAATTCCAAAATTGTTCCTAACTCATAAGACTATGTTCCTTGTTCATCTATCTCTATCTTCATATCCTATTTCTACCAGTTGAGTGGTAAATATAAATGAGATTATATTAAGTTAATTTCATTCCTCACATCTAACCTCAAATGTGTTAAAGTATTTTTCACTTCGTCTAGCATTGGCTGACGAGAGAGAGAGAGAGAGAGAGAGAGAGAGAGAGAGCATCAAGTTTGTGCATATTTTATTCATTTTGTTTCTCTGTTCATATCACATAGAGAATTCCCACTAGTCCCCATCACGCCCTTCGACATGTGACTAGTTGAGGCATGTCTTCTCTTCTCTACTAGTGGGCTGCTGTTGTCATTTATACTCTTTCCAGTCTCAGCTTTTGATAGCTAATTTCTTTAGCTGCTACAGTTGCAGTTGTATACTTTCAGTCAACTTTATATTAAGCCTACATTTTATTTATCGTTTGCCCATACTCTATAGCTGCTACAATTCCATTACTTTTTATGTTGTCTTGAGATAGCAGAAGTCTTTCTCTCCTTATTTTCTTTAGTTGTTACAGGTCTTTCTCTTCTTCCTCTCGCTTATCAACTTGTAAACCCATATAATTCTGCAGAATTTGAATCACACAATGTCTCACTTTGCAGCAACCATTAAACGCTAACCGGCAAAAATCCTCCCTGAGTCTAACGGGAAAATTTCTAATGTTTTTTCCTTGAGCCTTAAATATAGATCTAAAATCAAATTAAAGACAACAATAGAGAACATACAATTGAGTATAGAGCAAAATCATTATACAAAAAAAATCAAAGAGAAGTTATTTAAGTTTTCATCTTCTTCAATTCTTCACTTACTTCTCAATTAAAGAAGTGACTGAGCTTTTACTCTTCATCAATTCTCTTTACTCACTTCTTGTTCAACACTCTCTTGATTGAAGAATCTTGGGTTTTAAGTCTGCAATCATTTATATTCTCTTTCTTAAATTCTGCATATTTAAGTGTCAATAATTAAAAATATTTATTATTACTCTTTGATTATATAGAGTCTCATCTTATATATTTAATTTGTTATAATGTGTTTGACTGGTTCTCACTCTTGTTTAGAGAACAAAAACACTTCTTGTGAACTTGTATTACCTTCTCAGTATCAAGGAGAAAGTTCAACTCCGAAAAAAGAGGTTGGCAGTTGTTTCCTCCTCGGGAGAAGAGTGAAACTTTAAGCTCGGATGACAGTGTTCACTAGTACAGAAATGGGCTTCCACATTGCACATTCCATGACAGTTTGAGACGCAATCAACGTGCATCAAAAGGTGGTGACAATTTTGAAATTTGATGAGGAATATTCAGTATCCATTTGGACATTTCACGACGGTTCTGTAAGAACTGTCATCAAAACATCTATGATTTAATCACGGTTCTAATTAGAACCACCATTGAATATGTTTTTGACAGTGGTTCTTGAAAGAATTGTCATCAAAACTAAGGATTTTTGACAGTGGTTCATGTTAGAGCCGCCATCAAAACTCCTTTAAAATAACTGCAATTGTAAAAACACCGCCTCTTACCAACCCTAACCTCCTTATCTCTTCTCAAGCCACGATCGTTGCCCAAGCTCTTTCTCTCCCCCCCCCTATCGTGTTGGTGTTGGTCTCATCTAGTGGTGGTATTGTGGTGGTCTCGACGTGGAGGTAAGAACTCTCTCTCTCTCTCTCTCTCTCTCTCTCTCTCTCTTATGAACTGCCCACTACCATATCTCTTTCTCTCGTGAATTGCCTTCTACTATCTCTCTCTCCAGATTTGCCTTCTCCTGATCTGTCGTCTCTCTCTCAATCTGCCCTCTCTCTACTCTTTTTGTTAATCTCTAAGAGATCGACACAGAGAGAGGATAGATCCAGAGCAAAGCGAAAAGAGAGAGAGATAGAAGAGAGAGCCGAGAAAGAGATCAAGAGCAGAGAATCTAGTGTAGAGAGAGGCGAAGAGAGAGAGAGAGGGACAAGATTGTTTTGCAGGATTTTGAAAGTAATTGTATCTGATTTAGAAATTAATTGATGTGTGAAATTATTTGTGTAAGATTGCGATTTAATTTGATTGTGAAATTAATTTTTGTAAGATTTTGAGTTTAATTGATATGACTGTTGGATTATGATAAATAACCCTGTCTCACTTCTTATTTTAATGATAAAAATATATTGTGTTTGCTAACAAAACTTTATGTAGTATACAAGGCTACTCAATGAGAACCAAAGCTGAGTACTGCCATCAGAGGCTTCTACCAACTTCTACCAGAAGATACAAATAGAAGGACTTATTTGAGGACTTTTATTTTATCATGTATCATATACTTTATCTTAAACTTGATGTAAAAGCCCTTGTACATACACACACTATTAGTTTACCTATAGCTCAGTATAGTCGACTAATAGATGATAGTACTTATATACTTTTCCAAAACCTAAATTTAGTTAACCACATGAACAATTTACTTATGATTAGTCAACTTATATCTCAGGATAATCGACTAATGAGTGTTTATAGGGACTGATCTATTGTTTTTATGTGTCTAATAGATATTTGGCTAGTCGATTAATACAGTTGACTAATCTGGAAGTTTATAGTTGTTGCATGATTTTGATCTTTTGAAATCCTATTCTCTCCTTTTCAACATATAAATTATTTGAATTTGAATATCCAAATAACTGATTTACAGTTATCAATTCTACAATGAATAGAGAGGCCCCCTCTTACTTGGATACACAACTCAAATTCTTCTTTCTTGACTTCAAAATTCAGAATTTTATCAAGAATATCCAAAACTCTCCTTTTTTGCCTGGTTCCATATTCATATGACCTATTAAGAAGAAATACTAGAGAAACCCTATAAGCCACTGCAAGAAATCACCAACACTTCACAATCAAGACTTATACTTTGCAATTATAATCATTTCAAAGAAGGACTACTCGGTGTAGAGAAGTAGTGCACAAAATTGATATAGGGACTTCTCAATTGGTGTACATATATTGATTTTGTAGGCTTAAAGATCAAGGGTGAAGAAAAATCTCAAGTAGTTGTTGCTTGGAGACTTGATGTAGGGTAGAAGGACCGAACCGAGATAAAATCATTGTGTTTGTGATCGTCTTTTTGAGTTTAATTTTCTGTGATTGATATTTACTTTTCAAGTTACTAATCATTTCTTCTTAAAAATTTAATATACACTATTCATCCTCCCTCTAGTGTTATAGTTGCCATATACAGGATACTACATTTTATATCAGAGTAATGTAGGAGAAATGGCAACTGACTTTTCATCATCACAGTTCAAAGAAGTGCATTCTATGCAAAGGCCACCACTTTTCGATGGTTCCAACTACAACTATTGGTAGTGCGGAATGAAAATTTCTTGTAATCCATCAACTACAAACTTTGAAACATCGTTGAGGTAACTGATTGTAGTTCATTTTTGCATCATCTTCCACCTCTATACCATGCATTATATCAATAAAAATTGGTTTTTTACTCTTTTTCTCTCTATTTTTGCAGGTCCATCTTTAATGGAGAAGAGGCCCATAATCCAAGGAATTATCAAGAATAAAAAGGGATTAATCAAAGTCCAAAAGAGAAGCCCAAGAGTTTAGCCCAGGTTCTGGAGTCATCCACGCGCCCAGTCAGCATTCTAGAAGAACCACGTGGCTAACAGAACGTAACAAATTGGCAACAGAAATCGCTGGCGCAACGGCCAAGATTCTGCCGCGAAACGCGGCTCTGGCCGCGGATCCGCGGCAGGAATCTGGCCGTTGAGCCAGCGATTTGATCCAACGGTCTGGATTCTGGAGCTTTTTCATCTGAAGCCTATAAATAGACCCCGGGACTCTGCGAGAAAAAAAGAGGAGAGATTAGAGGAAAGAGCTTGTAATTTTTAGGTTTTTCTCTAGGTTTTTAGTGCTCTTAGTCTTCTTCTTCCTCCTAGAAATTTTGCAAGAGAGAGATAGAGAGAGAGAGTGAAAGCTTGTAATCCAAGGTGTGACAACTTGAAGCAAGGATTAATCCAATCTCCCTTCTCATCTATTGCAATTTCTAGTGCTTTACATTTCCTGCTTTATTTCCTTCAAGCTTTACTTTCATAGCATAATGTTTTGTTGTTTTCTTTCCATTGTAATGTCTAGCTAACTTCTTCTAACATGACTAGCTAACCACTAACTTTGCTAACTTCTAACTCTTGGGTGACTGCTAACTTTTAATCTTGCAAATGTTGAGTCTCTTTCATCCCTGATGGGTTACTTTCTTTCTTGGCAAATTCTTGTTGTAATTCCATATGATTCATGTGTGCCTCATTTAGAGCCTTGTCTTTAGAACAAGTGCCTTGATGGAACATGGAGATGGAGCACCAACCATATGCTATTTGTTGTACAACTTTCTTACTTCAATGCTAACTTGATGTATGGCCTTGAATGACTAATGAATCTTGTATCTTCTTCCTTAGCATCCCTTGAGTGACACTCCTCGATTCCACCATTGAAATTTTATCTTGAGAGCCGATGAAATCAATGAGGCTACAAGACAAGTCCAAGAAGATCACCCATCTATCAAGTGGGAAAGCAACTTGACCAACAAGCAAGACAAACATTTGCCGATGAATCAACATGAGGCATGCATCACTATAATGGAGATTAGTAAGTTAGCAAATTAGAAAGGTTAGCTAGTCATGGTTTCTCCCATCTAAAAGTCTTTTACAAGTTTTCCTTCTTTTAGTATTCTTCCTAAGAGCAAGTTTTGTTTTCAAGTTCTTTTCATTCCATTGTTTTTATTTTCATGCACAAATCCACCACAAATTCTTTCACCTATTTTTCCATGTCTTTTTCATTCTTTTGAAACAAAGAAGAACACTCGTTTTCTTTCTTCATCATTCGACCGTTAAAGCTTCTATTGCGAGCTCTCCCTGAGGATAAACCCGTATTAGCTATACTACTACGGTGATTCGGAAGGAGTATATCAAACATCTTGAATACATTTTGGAGTGAATAAGCACCTAAGGTTGTTTCTAACCTTCTCTCTTTTGTTGAATATTTGTGCAATTCAGCTCCACTACTCTTCCCTATCAGTAACATTCGAGAAGCCACACACTAACTATAACCAATGGAAAGACAAACAAAAGAAATATGTCTATCTTGATGCAAAGGCGATGAACGCTCTATTCTGTGCATTGAACAAAGAAGAATTCAACCGTGTCAACAGCCACATCAGTGCATCAAATTTGGCATACATTACATGTAACTCATTAAAGCACAAATAAAGTTAAAGAATCTAAAATTTTAATTCTTGTGCATAGTTTTGAATTATTTAAGATGAAGGAGAATGAAATCATCACTGAAATGATTACTCGATTCACCAACATCACGAACTCTCTTGTAGCCCCTCGAAAGGAGTGCACTTAAGTAGAGAAAGTGCAGTAGTCAAATTTTTACCCAGATCAAAATCGAGACATGTGTCCCTGACCACCAAGATCTCTCGAAGACACTAGCAATGAAAATCATCTGAGCAACTCCCCAAAAAGTAGCATCTAGAATGTTCCCGAGACCATTTCCTCCTCCCGAGGAAATTGACTGTCCTGAGGTATTCATCCTCCCGAGATCGGTTCTTCCATCTTGCGCAAGACAACCTCTGCAACCAACTCCAACGACTCCTGCCTATATTTGTGGAGTTTGTTACGCTGCCAGATCATCTCATATTTCACACATGGTCTACGACTCCTACTTTAATGCGAGCAATTACAGAAAGTAGCAGATATTGCTCCCACAATCAAGGATGAAATCACCACTATTATAGATGAATTATAATGTGCAGATATGTTGTTATTGAAACACGCATGACTCGTGCTGTCAACAGAAATCTCCCTGATATATAAGACACTAGAAGAGACAAGAAAAAGGGGAGATAATAAAGGAACTAGACAAAAAAAGGTGGAGACAATAGAAGGATCAGACCTAACAATAGTAGTCATCTACCAATTTTTCGCTACAGCATTTGAGTATTGGCTCTACTGAATACACAATAATCGTCTAAAAATAGTGAAATCTCTTTCTCCTCCCCGTGATTTTTCTCAAATTGGATTTTCACGTAAAACATGTGTCTTTGCGATTATTTTTGGTACTATCTCTCAGATCCAGGTTACAATTTAAATTGTAGATAAATCTCTTCTGGGATTTATCCCTACATTTTTTGGGGCTTTCATTGAGATTTGAATCCTCACACTCAAGATCTCTACCTCTTCAACCTTCCTCAAATTGCCTCTCTTATCAGCAATGGCCCTACGCAAGAAAGTTACCAGTGGTGCAACTTCCAAGGGCAAGGCCAAAGTAACCACTGGAGGCACAGCCTCAAAATGAATCAACAATCAACTGCTCCTGAAGATCACCACCTCCGCCATATCACAGAAGTCGTCTGTCGGCACTCATTCTCTACAACAACAAGAAGACTAGTTATTTCAGATACTCCGAGAGATGAAAGAGCAGATGAAGGAACAATAATAGAAGTCAGATCATGAGCGAGAGCATATGATTCTCGATCATGACAAAATCCTTCACGAATAGAAAGAACTGAAGTAGCTCAATCAACAACTTCAGGATCAAGTCACCGCCTTTCAGAACAACTCCACATGGGTAGACGGTGACGCCGAGAAAACTGGGTCCCCTGATATCCACGTCCTCGATGAGCTAATCTAGAAGCAGATTGTGAAGACCAAGCCCCCCCAGCACTTGATTTTGACCACCCACAATCACGATTCCCTGCTTTTCAAGGACATCCAAGAATCCTTTCTATTTATAAATACAGAAGTTTAACCGCCTCGAATTTAAAACTTCCACCACATCTGAAGAAATAGTTTAAATCCCAGTTTTTTTTTTGGCATGTCAGATGAACCGGATTCGATTCAGTCCTTCCATATGATCTTCTCCATCATGAAGTCAACATTTGGGTTATTAATTATCTAGCTGTCTTCACCAATTTCCAAAGAGGGTTCAGAATTCAAAAGAGGCATTTTGACCAAAGACCATCCAGATTGCAAGTGACGCCTCAACTTCCCGAATCAGGGCCTGCTGTGTCCGCTCCATTCTTTCCTCTCGGAGTCTGGGGAAAGAGGAAGTGAAGAAGGCCTCTATACTGGTCAAATTCTGACCCTCACTAAGATCAAGACACGTGTCCCTCACCATTAGGATCTCAAAAGACACTAGAATGAAAACCATCCGATCAACTCCCCGAAGAGCAGCATCCAGAATGTTGTCGAGACTATTTCCTCCTCTCGAGGAAATTGATTGTCCCGAGAGGTATTCATCCTCCCGAGATCTGTTCTTCTGTTTAGAGCAAGACAACCTATGCAGCCAACTACATTGACTCCTGCCTACATTTGTGGAGTCTGTTATGCCACCAGATCATCCAGTGTTTCACAGATGTCCATGACTCCTACTTCAACACGAGCAGTTACAAAAAGCAGCAGATATTGCTCCCGCAATTAAGGATGAAATCTCTGCCAATATAGAAGAATCATAATATGTAGATCATGCAGTTATTAAAACCCGCATAACTTACACTGTCAACAAAAATCTCTCGAATATATATGACATTGGAAGAGAAAAAGAAAAAAGGGAGACAACAGAGGTACTAGACAAAAGAGGAGGAGACAATAAAGGGATTAGACCTAACAATAGTGGTCATCTAGCCATTTTCGCTAAAGAAGTTGTGTATTAGCTCTACTGAATACACTATAATCTTTTGAAAAATAGTGAATTCTCTTTCTCCTCCCTGTGGTTTTTCTCAAATTGGGTTTTCACGTAAAACATGTGTCTTTGCGATTGTTTTTGGTATTCTCTCTCAGATCCAAGTTACAACTTAAAGTGTAGATAAATCCCTTCTGAGAATTTACCCTGACAGAAAGTAAGGTTATTCGAACACTCACATTTGATTGAGAAAAGAAGACTACTACCATAAAAAAAGCCAACAATCTATCAACGCTTACATTAGAGAACCTCGTTGGAAATCCAATGGCATATAAAGTTCAACTAGAAGATCGAAAGAAGGATGAACAACAACAACCTAAGATGAAAGTCCTTGCCTTCAATGTATCTTCAGACATCGAGGATTTAGACAAAGAAGAAGATGGCATTGCGATGATCTCAAGAAAGTTTAAAAAGTTCTTGAGGCAAGGTAAGTTCAAAAGGAATAAAGATTCTACTGGTACTCCTTTGTGCTTCAAATGAAATAAACTAGAACACATGAAGAATGATTACCCTTTATGAAAGTCAAAAGACAACTTCAACAACTTCAACAACTTTAACAAATTGAACAAATCCAAGAAGAAGAAGAGGCTTTTAAACAACTTGGGATAATAGTGACTCTTCCTCATCCGATGAAGAGAAGGAATTTTAGACAACTTGGGATGATGGAGACTCTTTCTTATCCGACGAAGAAGTCACTAAATCGGCTAACATGTGCTTCATGGCTGAAGAAGACAAGGTATGTGATTTCATGAATTGTGATGAACAACTTGATGTATTCAATGAATTATTTTTTGAATAAAAAACTATGTCAAAGAAATACGGATTTGAAAAAGGAGAATGAGAATTTGATTGAAGAAAATAATTTGTTAAAATCAAAATGTCTTTTAAAATTCAAGAATTTCTGATTTGGAAAAAGACTTTGCTTCTTTCAAAAGCAAGTATGAATATATTTTGAAAAATGTCACAAAGTTTAATAAAGGCATTGAAAATTTGAATAATTTTCTATCTTCACAAAAAGTTTCAAACAAATGATATGGACTTGGTTTTTCAAAACAAATTATTGAAAATACTTCTATATATATGCTACAACTAATCATGCTTCATTTCATTCATATGTTAACAGAATTCTAATAACTTTTCAGGAAAGCACAAATTTAAAAATATATGAATTCTTAAAGATTTGAATTCCTTTGATAAAAGTTATAATATTACTTCATATATGAATACTATTTGCAATTCTATTAACTATATGTATGTTAACAAGTGAAAACCAAATTTCAAATAGATTTGAGTTCCTAAAGGCTAATCCTTTTGGACCCTATTGAAAATCGATATCAAACAAATTATTTGTGACGCCCCTGATTTTCATACACCAGCAGCAGTCTGAGAGAGAACTTTAGAGTCATTATAATATGATACATAACTCAGACAAGTAAGATACAAAGCAGAAAACAAAGAGTAGAAAGTAAGGAAAAGAAATACATGACATGTATATATAAAAAGTCTCATCAAAAGAAACTCAAACCAAGTCTAAAATATATATACAACAACTGAACAGACTCTTGATCGAGCCAAACCTGCACAGAAAAATACAGAATTTTAGAAACAGTGATAGGTCCTCAATGCTACCATGTAGCATAGGGCTAATGGATCGTGATCCACAAGGAGGGCTGCGATGGAAGCGTTTGTGTAAGTTTCTTCTTTTAATTTACAAAAAAAATGTTAATCTTTCTTTTCACATTTTTAAAAGAAAATAAGAATAGTTAAAGTTAAGTTAAGTTAAAGGGAAATCCAAGGGAAAGAAGAAGATGGTTTTGTTGATAAAAGAAAAGAGAAGACGAAATTAATGAAAAAATGAAACGATGAAGACTTAAAGAAAGAGTTTTTACCTTTGTGTAGATTAACATACCTTGAATATGTGTAAAGTTTACCTTAAAATAAAGCGAAGTAGAGAAGAAGAACATCAATGCATTGCTTTGTCAGATTGAGCACAATGAAGAAAAGATGAAAAATTATATTAGCTCTCACTTCGATACAAGTCTCTCTTGAAGAAGAATTATATTTACTGTCACTCTACATATAAATCTTCCTCTACTTCTCTCATGTAACTCTCTCTAACCTAAGCTATAAAGAAAACATAAAATTACATTGTAAAAAGAAAAAAAATCT
This sequence comes from Agave tequilana, assembly GCA_038442645.1. Classification (NCBI taxonomy): domain Eukaryota; kingdom Viridiplantae; phylum Streptophyta; class Magnoliopsida; order Asparagales; family Asparagaceae; genus Agave; species Agave tequilana. The sequence goes on along the minus strand of JAVJIF010005150.1, from coordinate 91,424 downwards.
AAACTAAACTAAAGTAATAGCCTAATTCTAACTCTCTGCTGAATGATCCCCTTTGCCTTCTGAAATTGCAGTATTTAACGGAGAAGATGAAGTGGGGAATGTGTATGAAGGTATAAAAAAATTGCTTGCCCAACAAAAAAAAATCTTCTGATAAGGTTGGAGATAAGGTTGGAGATAACTTTTTATTTATCTCTTGATCTTTAGTTGGATTGTGTCTTATCTCTATGAATCTTCTGAATATATGTCCCAATCCTTTAGATGTCCCTTTATATATTGATAGGGTTGCATTTGGACTTCTGGATTTATCTCTAACTCCTTGTTTCTTCAAGTAACCAAATAAATCTTCACAAATCCGATTTTTACTGGTTTTTATTTGATATTATATTCTCTGATTTGCTCTAGATTGGCAATATCCACGTTTATCTTCAAGCAACTAAATAAATCTATATAAATTTGATTTAAAAGATCTTTATTTTATATTATCTTCTCTCCCTTCATTAATCATATCCCGCATGAATTAGACACTAAGACAAGGGATTAGCATATTTATTACAAAATGGATATAAGAATGTAATAATAAATATGCAATTTGTGCGTCCAATCACACCCCCACACCTATCTATTGCTCATTGTCAAGCAATTCAAAGAAAAATAGAGCCAACCTAATCTAACACACTTTCGTTGGAATTACGGTTACACTTAACATGTGCAACAAGCCGTCAAACCTTTTGGTTACCCTAGAGGACGAGTTTTGTCTCGTGAGGGTTTTTAGTAGATTACACCTACAAAATCTATAAAATAACAAAGTGTTAGTTTTTTTTTTGAAAAGCATTTTGAAAAAGAAAGAAAATATTTTGAAGTATTATTGTAAAATTTCAAGTAATCTATAAGTTATAGGAGGACTGAAATTTTCATTTCTAAACTTAGTCTCTATTCAAAAACTTATTATCAATCAAGATAAAGAGTCAAATTGCATTTCTCATCTAGTCTATTACTTTACCCTAAGTCATATGCACCTTTGTGACCGTGAAATTTTTGACTAGGGATTCTTTAACTCTATCTCTTATACCTTATTTTTCATATTTTTGGTGGTATTATCTCTTATTTCTATTAGGCTTTCTAATCTGCCCATGTAATAAGCCTTTAATCGGTGACTCCCAAACAAACGGTCTTAAGACACCGGTGAGAAAACACCCTAGGGGCTTAAGGACGCGAGCAAACAAGGCCACAAAACTATGGGTTTTTATTTATAAGATAGACCACTTTTAGGCGTGAATACTTATACTTATGAGGCACAAATGCCCAACTTAACCATAGGATTTTTTCTGAGGTATATATATATATATATATATATATATATATATATATATATATATATATATATATATATATATATATATATATATTATAAGGTATAGGAATCTTTATTTTTTAACCCTAAGTGTGTAAGTGTATAAAGTATGCATATTTTATCAAGGTAAACATCAAGACTAAATTACTTCTCCACATGTTCTTTCTAACCCTAGAAATCAAATAAATAATCTTATTTTGACCAAGTATAAGAAATCATAATTATGATTCTCCAATTCCTTAAAATTAACTCAATTTCTTACAAAAAAACAGGTCAAAATTTTGTTTCGCTTTTTAAAAAGTTTTTAAAAGTAAAGAAAATGTTAATTAATTTTAGATAAAAAGAAAACCTATGTTATGTTAGAAACCTCTCAATACCTATCTCATGCATTGTCCTCAATGTATGAATGAATGCATAAATGTATGAAAAAGAAAAAAGGGAAGGATAATTCTACCTCAAGGTGGTGGTTCCGGTGGTAGTCGAATTGGGCAAAGCATTATTACCCAATCAAAATAATGTGATGGTTCACAGAACTGACCTTTATTGACCTATTTTCTATTTAAATAATTACAACCCCCAATATGAAAAGGATCATGAAAGATCCTATTATGAAACTTATTCCCTTTACATGACCAGTTTTGAAAAATCATCATGGAGTCATCATGGTCTATACCTATGTCTAACAAAAGAATGTGACTTGATGAAATGGTTGACTTGGGTTCAAAAGTGATAGGTTTGGGAACCATTACTAACTCAAAAAAAATCAACTTTGAGCTCGAGAGTCAGTTTGGGTTCAAGAGTTATGTCCAAATCAAAGAATTTAATTTCACATTCTTTTTCTATTAATGAAATGTGACTATCCAAAAAGGGTGGTTCAATTTCAAAATTTATGGATACCAGAATCAATGTTGGCTCGGGAAATAGGTCTAACTTGGGTGAGGATACTGGAGTCAATAAAGATTTAAAAATTGGAATTGAATCACAAAGTTATGGGTCAGGGTTACATTCATGTTCAAGTTCAATTTCATTGAAATGAAAACTTTCCAATTTGTCAATGAGTTGATATTGGTCAAGTTCAAAACTTTGTGGTGAAATTGAATCTTGATCAAAGTCTACAAGATACCATGATTCTTAATTTTCATCAACATAGCTAGAAGTGCTGGGAATAATCAAAGATTGGGTAGGAAAAGTTTCCTTATTCCTACATATATTTTCTAATCGACTAAATCTTTCTTCTATCATATCGAAAGGATTGCTCTGGAATTGAATCATGGATTCCATATTATTTTCAAAGTGAGTATGTTCTTGTTGTGGGACATGAAAAATGGAGTAAGGATCTTGGATTTGAAAATTTTTATGAGATTTCGAGTCTTCTAAATTTTGAATTCATCGCTTGAGTTGTTCTAAGGCTTCCATCCTCTTTTTCTAGTCAATTGGTTCTTCCAGTGGTTGTTCGGGAGAAGGACTATAAGAAGCTGAATGTTGGTAAGGTAGTTGACCATATGGCTCGGGGGGGAAGGAGTATAAGAAACTGAATGTTGGTAAGGTATATGGCTCGGGGGAGCTGTATCCCTACTGACTCTGAAGAGTGGTGATGATTGTTCCATTCTTAATCATAGTATTGGGACTAGGACATATATTGATTCAGATAAGATCAATCTGGCATACTTGGTTGGTTAAAATTATGATATGTCAGGTTAGTAATATCCAAGTCAAAAGAGATCGGGGTGAGATATGGATCACTTTTTGCATAGGATAATTGTGATTATAATTCATATCACCAAAATGTCAAAACAAAAACAAAAAACAAACAAATAAAGAAAGAAAAATCTAGTCTAAGTTAGGGTAGACCTTAGACCTAGATGACTCCTAACTAGTTAGATTATCCACGGGGAGTATATTATAAAATCTGACCACAAGTTAATCAGTCAGGTAGGGGCAAGATCAGTGGGAGGCATCTGTGTCTAAGAAATGGGCCTAATTATGCCAAGCCACTATTCTTCGAAGTTTCGCCTCTCAATCCCCAACATTTGACACTGATTTAGTAAGAGTCAAATTCTAATCAACTTCCCCTCTAGGTCACTCTCCTATTGAGTTCAAGATGTTCCTAGGGCCAACATCCACTCAATTTTAAGTTAGGCTAGGTTAATGAGTGAGGAGATGATTTTTGGGATAAGGAAGAATAATGACTTCTCCACCTTATCTTGTTTATAGGACAAGCCCTTAATTCATTTTAGTGCGCGTGTGCAAGTATATAGCAAAAATAGTACCCCAGTAATAATATACAAGTGTGTTCCTAAGCTATATGCAATACAGAGTACCTTGGCTTCATCATTCTTCAACAGTAATTTAAATGTAATAAATTAAACAAATGTCTAGAATGTAATGTCTAAATGTTTTTCAACATTAACAAACACCATATTACTATTGAGATTAGAACAGTATGGAGAACAAAAACATGCCTAGAGGGGGGGTGAATAGGTGTAGTGCTAATTTAGTGACAAATAATGTGAAATTAAAAAATTTACACTAACACACAATATATAACTAAGAGTGAAGACAAAATCCCCTTGAAGGGCTCTAGAGCTTCTCCTCATGATTCCTCTAAACTAAGAGTTGAAGTGCTTCAATAGCTCTCTTGGTTGAATACTAGTGTGAACATATAAACAATATCAAGCATGAATAGATATGAGCAAAAATAGAAATTCAAGATATGAAGAGTAGAGAGTTGAGAGATAGAGAGATCCAATGCAAACACAAGGATATGTTTCGAGGTTTGAGTCACCACTCTATGTCCCCGCCTTCACATAGTAGGATTTCAACTATCCACTAAGGCTCTTCCATAAAGGAACCTCCACCGAGGAATTACAACTTACAATCAGGAGTATACAACTCCAACTCTCTCACACCTCTACACAAGAGGGTAGGCACAAAGTCAAGCATAAAGTAAAGAAAAGATTACAACTTGGAGATCACAAAGATCACAAACGATACTTGGTGACCCCAAAAGATCACAAACAAAATACCACACAACAAAAGATTTTAGAGGATAGATTTTGTAATGAATAAGCTCAAGTATGTGAGTTAACAAAGATTTTGAAAAAAATACAAAGGAAAACACTTGGTAAAAACTCTTGAAAGATAAAATGAAGAGCAAGAAACTAGATTCTCAAAACTTGTTTTTCTTTGATTTTTCAAGACTTTAAAACTAAATAAAGATATGGAGTTTTAGCACTAAAAACTTGTTTAAAAACTCTTCAGAAAATAGGCAAAATAGCTCTTAAAAACTTGTTGAAAATCTTAACCAAAACTGGCTCCAAAAGACCCCTTAAATAGAGGTTCAGAAAACTAGCTATTATGGCTCAGAAAACTGGCCAGATTGGTCTGTCGGTCGACCTCCGATCGACTGACCAACTGTTATTTTTATTACTGTTTGGGTTGTCGGTCGACCGGGGCCAACTCGAAAGTAGGGTTGAGCTAGTCGGTCGACCACCCATTGACCTATGCATGTGTGCATGTCAATCAACCGCTCGGTCGACCGAGCTTGCCTTTGGTCGATCGGCCGGTCGACCGACAGCAGCCAAAAAACCAGTTTAAAAGGGATTTAAAACTAACTTGTTAAATCCATAAAAATTCAATTAAAATCCAATAAATTCCATAAAAATAAATTCATGTAAATAAATTGAAGTCCAAATATATGTGATCACAAATCAACACATATCCCAAACAAGTGTACTAGTTTTTGAGGCATATAAACCAAAACCGGTATTTTCTAAAAATCAAACTTTGAAATGGAAATCTGATTTCTCTAAAACTTGTATAGATATAAAAATAAGATATAGAAACACATTTAAAGCATTGTGTGTTGGATAGAATCCAATATATAAAGTATATGATATTTACTTATTTTTTACAATAAGTATCAATATAATTTTGATATAAACAAAATTTAAACACATAAACTAGATACATCAAAATAAATTTTTCTAAACATATATAAATAATCAATGTATATGGATGAAATCCAATAAATATATAAACCAATGTAAACTTCTTTTGTTGGAATCTATTTTTGAAACCGAAATATGTATACTTGATAATCTGAAATTTAAAACTGTATACATGATAAACCAAAATTAGAAACTTGATTCTATAAGTTTTGTGTGAACCAAGTAAGCATAAACTTTTGAAATTAAAATGGTTAAGCCGAAACCAAAACTATCTATTATGAAAGTGATAAATAAAGTTGTCTGTGTAAACTTGAATAATTCAAAACTATTCTATCCTTACACAAGATTTAAGCTAATAAGAAATCTAAATCAAAGTCTTCTTGTCGATCTTCTTCTCTAAGTAGACTTGATCCGAAACACGATCTATAGAGCGAGGACTCCATCTCGAGTACTAGATGTGATCTTTAAGTATGAGCTCTGGAATCAACTTGTGATAGCTTCGAAACTGGACTTCAAGTCTTTGTTGAAGCTAAACATCAACTATGATCTTGACCTATATCTGAAACTTAGTAAACATAAGATTATTAGTAACATAACTTCATAAGTTAGTCATCATCAAAACTAGGATGAAAGACCTCCGGGCCAACAATCTCCCTTTTTGATGATAAAAAAACTTATGAGGTTATATATGCATAGATTGAAGATAAGCTTCATAGATGCTCTCCTTAACTGATGCATAACATAAACATATAAATATTCAATGAAGCACTTAAACATGAAAACATATATATGCATAAACACAAACATAGCATGCATATATAAACTTTAAATTTCTCTCCTCATTTTTATAAATTTATCAACATGGGGTAAAGGAAAATAAGGTAAAACTATTAATTAAAACAAAATACCAATTTTAAAAACAAATATGTCAATTGGAAATACAAATTGAAAGTGAAAGTAGAATAACATTTTGATACCAAAAAAATATACCAATGGAGAAACAACATGGATATCATATAAAAACTCTACCAATTGAAAAACAACATGGATTTCATATAAAAACTATACCAATTGAAAAACAACATGGATATCATATAAAAACTATACCAATTGAAAATAAATAATCCATGATATCAATCCTTTTAAATTCTATATCATTTTGCAATATAGATACCAATTGTAAACAATTGATACCAATATGAAAAATATAAACATTTTCTAAAACAAAATATTTTCTCAAAAAGAGTGAAAGTAAGATACTGAGTGAAAAATAATATCAAGAATTTTTATCTCCTTTTGAAAATACTAAAAAAACAAATGCATAAGCATGTAAAAGATACCAATTAACATTTAGAACTAAATCAAGCTTAACATAAAGTAATTTGTGTTATAAATCATATATGTGTAAACATTGTTAATCTAGCACAAGAAATCATATATATATGTGTGTGATCAATTTAAATACCAATTGAAATATGAGGCATACATATATAAGAAAACATGAATATATAACAATGAAATATTATAAGAATCATGTATAATTCATAACATCCACCCTATTATGCACATGTCTAAAAAGATATACAATGTGAGCATACAAGGCATGGTCACCTGATCGGGGCAGAACAAGCACTTGTAAACATGTGTATTTATGAAATCAATGAAAATGCATATGTGCTAATGTTCCCTCGATACTTCTGTTATAACATTGCCTCAACGGGTTGAATTCACAGGGACGGGAGGCGATAGAAGCATTAACAGTTCTTGTTCACATCGGTTGTTAATAAGTCTTCTTTGTAAAAGAATTAGAAAAAGAAAAGAAAAGAAAATAAATCAAGAATGTGATAGATGGAGAAGGCGATGAAAGCGATGTGAAAATAAAAGAGAAGTGGTTTAGAAAATAAAATAGAAAAGAAGATAAAACAAATGTGAACTAAGAAGTTGGTGAAACCAATGAAGAAAATGATAAAAAGAATTTTGAAAATGATTTTTAAAACAAGATAAAAGAAAACTCATGGCTACTAGCTACTAATTGCTCCACTAACCATGCTAACCTCTTAGTGATAGTTGCCTCACATGGATCCTTGGCCATCACTAATCCTTGACTTCAAGAGACGATATAGAGCATGACCCATAAGATTGTTCTTCTATATTCAAACAACACATCAATGCCGCTAACAAGTTGCAAGCTACTGTTAAATCATCAAAACCGGTTAGAGGTGAGCATAAAATAAAGAAGACATTGCAAGGTAGCAAGTTAGTAGGTTAGGTGTTAGAAATGTTAGAATGTTAGAATCCATCATCATGAGCCATCAATGGCTCTTGCAAGAGCAAGGCCTTGTAGAGGCTATTAGATTCATGTGGATTATCAAGTAAGTTGTTAGATGGTTAGTGGTTAGTAGTTAGATTGCCATGAGAAGAAAAATTAGCTGAGAATCATGTAGAAGATGGAGAAGATTACATTGGAGAAGAAAGGAGGCACCTTTACATAGATTGTCACCATCTATTACATCAATCCCTCTCTATCTCTCTCTGAATCTCTCAGCCCTACTATAAGATATAAAAAGGAAATGAAAATACAAAAGAAAAGAAAGAAAGAACACCTACACTATCCTATACTAAAACATAGAAACCCTAACTTAAATCAAAAACTACTTGCGTTTAGGGCCTTTGCAGAGGTATTTATAGCAGGAAAGTGCTTCTAGAAGACGAGACGGGGCCACGCATCGAAGATTAATGTGTGGCTCCACCCAATTGCCGTGGAAATGAGGCAATTGCCGCGGATCCGCGGCAATACCAGGGACATAAGTCCCTGGTTTTAGCGAGCGAGTCCCCGTCGCTTCTAGAACTTTCTTGGTATATTCCTTTTCGGGTATTTTTGGCCGGATATTCGTCTGACGTGCACAAAGGTCTAGGTTCGATGTATCATCAAGAAGATTCCTTACTTGGCCTCCAAGAATTGCGGATTTAATTAACTAAAAATGGGTTTAATTAAGCTTTTATTACCCATTTGTCCTCCTTGTCTTGATTATCTGCAAGAGAGACCAAAATACAGTTTAAACTGACATTTTATTCATAAATTGGTGAAAAAATGTGATATAATAATGCATAATTGTAGACTAATCACACCCCCACACTTATCTTTTACTCGTCCCAAGAAAAACAAGAAAAAAAACTACACTATATATGTTATTACACCACTTTCGCAGGTGACGCGATTGTACTGAGCGTGTGCAACAAGCCGTTAAATCTCTAGGTTACCCCTAGAGGAGGAGTTATGTCTCCTGAGGGTTTTCAGCGGATTGCGCCCACAAAATCCATAAAGAAAGAAGACAAATATTAGTATTTTGAAAACACATTTTGAGAGAGACAAGTTTACAAAATTTTTTTGCAAAAATATAAGTGATCTGAGGTCATAAGTCCACCAAAAATTAGTCTTCCTTAAGCTTAGTCTCTATGCAAGATCTTGTCTTCAATTACGGTAAGAATTCAAAATTAGATTGAATATTATATCCCTCATAAAACCTAGATAATATGCACTTTGTGATAGTGAAGATTTTTGGGATTTCAACTCTAACCATCAAGCCATTTATATATATATATATATATATATATATATATATATATATATATATATATATATATATATATATATATATATATATATATATATATATATATTCTTTCCTTAGCTTCATTAGGCTTTCTTCTTCACCCATGTAGCGAGCTTTTAACCGATGACTCCCAAATTAGACAGTTCTAGGGCAGCAGATGAGAAAACATCCCTCGGGTTTAAGGACTCGAGTAAACAAGGACATAAAACTAAGGGAGATTATTTATTTCTTTTGAACACCGTTAGGCATGAATAATCTGAAAGTACACCTAGAGGGGGTGAATACGTGTACGGCTAATCTATGAACAATAATGCGAAAATTAAGACTAAATTGCAATACACTTAATGTAACCAACGAGTGTAGCCGAATTCCCGGTGAAGGGCTCTGGACTAACTCCTCTTGATTCCTCTGAATAAGAGTTGAGGTGCTATATGAAACTCTCATGGTTAAACACAAGTGAGGCATACAAACAAACACAATCAAGCATATATATGATATGACAATATGAATCAATGCAAGGCACAATATAAAAGAAAGAGTGTTAGAGAAAGTGGATCAAACGCAATCACAAGGATATGTTTCGAGGTTCGAGCACACAGCTCTACGTCCCCGCCTCCACAGAGAAGGATTTCCACTAACTTGTCCACATAGGACTCCCACACAGGGAACCTCCACTAAGGATTTAGGTCAATACAATAACAGGGAGTACACAACTCTTCTCTTTACAAACACAACCTCTACACTTAGAGGCTAGGCACAAAGCCAACACAAATCCACCTCACAAATGAGGGATAGACACAAAGCCAAACAACTAATCAACCTCTCACTAGAGGGATAGGGCACAAAGCCACCACCCCAATAATCAACCTCTACACAAGAGGGATAACACAAAGTAGGAGGGTTTATAACTTAGTAATCAAAAGACCACAAAACAATTTCTTTTTCCCACAAAACAAAAGATCCTATATAGAGGATAGAATAATAAGCTCAAGTGTGAGAAAACAAAGTGTTTTGAACAAAGAAAATCACTTGGGAAAATCTCCAAATAGATATAGAATTTTTAGACCAAAAACAAATTACCAAAACACTATTTTCTTTGAATTATCAAAACACTTTAAAAACAAATGAAAATTGATCTTTTAAACCCAAAAACTCTTTTGAAAAACTTGCTCTTAAAATACTAGAGAAGATCAGAATTTCAGCTCTTAAAAACTTTTAAGAAACAACTCAAATGTGGGGCTTTTATACCCCCACAAAATTCTGCCCGTTGACTGGCAGAAAGGTCAAAAATGTCCTTTTGGTCGACCGGCCTGTCGACCGGCCAATGATCAAAAAATCGACCGTTGAGCCTGCCGGTCGATCGCTCGGTCTACCGCGCCCAGAATCAGAGAGCAACGGCTCTCTGGCCGATCGACTGCCTGGTCGACCGGGCCAACCCGAGAGTAGGTTGACTTCAATCGGTCGACCACTCGGTCGACCGGCCTAAGAGGCCGACCTGCGTGCACGTCCTTGTGCACGTCGGTCGACCGATCTGGTCGACCGGCCCGGTCGATCGCCAGAGCCTGGCAGGGCAAATTTCAGAACTTGAAAACGGGGTTTTTTTTAATATCAAATAAATCCTATAAAATCTCTAAAAATCTACAAAAATAATTGCAGTATAATACTTTGATATACAAACATGTTTGAGTAAAATCAAATCATGTTACAAACATTTTGAACTATTTTTGTGACTTAGAAATTTTGCCAAAAATCAAAATCCGTATTTTCCAAAACTTGGATTTTTGAAATGAAAAATCATTTTCTCCAAAACTTATGTAAATACAAAAACATGATATTGAAATAACATTTAAGCATGTTGTATGTGGATATAATCCAATATACATGAAATAGATATATCAATATTTTTGACATTAAATCCAAAAATAAGTTTTTTTAAAATACCAAAACTCCAAACTCATGAAATAGACTATCAAACTAAGTTTGTTTAAATAGTTGAAGCATAGATGTATATAAAATAAATCTAACCCAAGCCTAACTAAAATTGAGTAGACGTTGGCCCTAGGGACATCTCGGACTCAATTAGGAGATTATCCTAAGGGGGAAAAATATTGGAATCTGACTCCTGCAAAATCAGTGTCTAGAAAAGGGATTGAGGGCCGAAAGCCCGAAGGTTAGTGGTTATTTAATTAAGGAACGTCTTTGACGGAAAACCTCCCACCAACCTTGCCCTGACCTGGCTGATTAGCTTGTGGTCAAAGTCTGCATTAGACCTCCCGTGGACAGTCTAACCAGTTAGGAGTCGTCTAGGTCCTAGGTCTACCCTAACTTAGGCTAGAATTTTTTCTTTTTTTGTTGTTTATTTGTTTGTTTTTCTTTCTTTGTGTTTGTGTTCCATTGTGTGATATGGCGTACAACAACAATTTTTCCAACTTTCATAATAATCCATATTACACATCGAATTCTTTTTCGGATATTACCAACCCGGCATATCATAACTTTGACCAACCTAGTGTGCCGGATTGGTCTTATCCGAATCAATATGACCCATACCCCCCATCGTATGACTATAATTTCCATAACGATTTCAACTCTTCACAGAGTCAGTGGGGATTCACCTACCCCGACTCAGATTTTCAACCAAATTGTCCTCCTTCTCCACCTAGTCCACAATATTTTCAAGATTCATATTCAGTTCCACCCGTCCAAAATAGAAAACCATCAATTTTGGAAATGAGTATGCGTGAGTCCAAACACAAATCCCAAAATCTGATGGACTCACAATTTCATTACCACTACCAAGACAATTCTTCATCTTTTCATCAAAACAATGAACATATCACCTATGAAGAGATGCTTGAATCCATGACTCAAGCTCAAAACACTCGTAATCGTGACATAGATATGATGGTCGAATCTCTACGTTCCCACCGTCCTGATGTCACTAACCATTCTGTTAGAGCCGATGAGTCATGTAGTTTTGGAAATCAAGATTCCATTTCAGAACAACCATTTGAACTTGCCTAAACTCCAAATTTTGAAAAAGATATTGACAGTTTGGCAAGTTATCCTTTTCCTGAAATAGAACTTGAACATGAATATGATCCTGAACCCCAACTTAGTGATTCAATTCTACTTCCTGATTCGATTATGACTCCGGTATCTTTACCTAGTTTCGATCTTTTCCCTGAGTCAACGTTGGATCTTGTGCCAATTCATCATGAAATTGAATCACCTATTTTTGAGGATCATATTGAACTTGACCAATTATACACTTTTGAAGATCCTATTGACAAATTGGCAAGTTCTCCAGTTTTTGATCTTGAACTCAATGAGATATGTGACCTAGATTCTCAAATCTATGATCCAGTTCAACTTTCTGAATCAATATTGACTCCTGTTTTGTTACCAAACTTGAGTAATATTTTAGAGTCAGTTTTGATTCCTCCACCTATCATTCCTGAACTGGAATCACCCATATTAGGTCACATCCCATTGTTAGAAAATACATGTGGACTTGAGTTTTAACTTCTTGACTTGGACCCGCTTCTTGAACTAATTTCGACTCCTGAACCTTTACTTGACTTAAGTCACCTTTCTGAGTCGGTATTAGTTCCTGTCCTTCCTGAGTCCAAGTCAACTGTTCTATCATTTCATACTTCATTCTGGGACGAGGTGGTTGACAAATTTGACTCCGAAATTAGTTATGGAATATGGAAATTAGATGGGGTTAAATATTTAATAAAGATCCTTTATGGATACATCTTTTTAGTGGGTTATATTAGAGTAATTTCTGGTGGGTTCCTCCGAGACCCAAAAAAAGTTGATTGGGCCGCATTTCATGGACCAATCAGACCACCACCGGAACCACCACCCTAAGGTAACATTTTCCTTCCCTTTCTTCTTTTTCATGCATCTATGCATTAATTCATACATTGAGGACAATGCATGAGATAGGTGTGGGGGAGGGTCTAACATAACTTTTCTTTTTGTTTAAAAAAAAAATTAACATTTTTTTTTTTACTTTCAAAAACTTTTTGAAAATGGAAATTATACTTTGACATATTTTTTATAAGAAATTAAGTTAATTTTAAGGAATAGGAAAATCCAAATTAGGATTTCTTATACTTGGTCAAAATAAGATTATTTGTTTGATTTTTAGGGTTAGGAAGATAATTTGTCAAAGTAATTTAGTCTTGATCTTTACCTTGATGAAATATGCACACTTCATACACTTACACACTTAGGGTTCAAAAACAAAGATTCTTATGCCTTATAAAAAAATAAAAAATAAAAAAAAGATAAATAAATCTAATTATTGATTAGCTAGGTGCTTTGGCCTAAGAAAGCCTTAGTATTTATGCGAAAGATGATTAGATAAGTTTGAAAAGAAAATATAAAAATCCTCTGATTAAGCTGGGTATTTGTGCCTAATAAAGCATAAGTATTCACGCCTAAGAGAGGTTCATATAATAAAATCATTAATTTTGTGGCCTTGTTTGCTTGAGTCCTTAAGTCCTAGGGATGTCTTCTCACCTGGTGCCCTAAGACCGTCTGGTTTGGGAGTCATCGGTTAAAGGCTCGTTACATGGGCAGATTAGAAAGCCTAAACTAAGGAATAATACCACCAAATATATATATATATATATATATATATATATATTTATATATATATAAGGCATAAGAGTTAGAGTTAATGAACCCTTAGTCAAAATTTTCACAGTCACAAGTGCATATGACTTAGGGTAAAGTAATAGACTAGATGAGAAGTACAATTTGACTCCTTACTTTAATTGATAACAAATTTTTGAATAGAGACTAAGTTTAGGAATGAAAGATTCAGTTTTCCTATAACTTATAGATTGCTTAGATCTTACAATTATATTTCAAATATTTTTCTCTTTCAAAATGCTTTTCGAAAATACTAACTCTTTATTTCCCTTTCTTTATGGATTTTGTGGGTGCAATCCGCTGAAAACCCTCACGAGACAAAACTCGTCCTCTAGGGGAAACCTAGAGGTTTAACGGCTTGTTGCACATGCTCAGTGCAATCGCGCGACCTGCGAAAGTGGTCTAATAATCCTTAGTATAGTTTAGTTGTTTTGCTCGAGGACAAGCAAAAGATAGGTATGGGGGTGTGATTGGTCGCTAATGTTGCATATTTAATATCATATTTCCATACTTATTTTAGAATAAAAGCCTGCATTGTCCTAATTAATTGTTTAATTTATGTGCAGGCCCAATCCTTAAAGAGATGAAGAGAAATGAGCCCAAAAGCCCACCAGAATTCTGAATTAAATCAGAATTAATTCGCACTCACTAAATCAGGGCAAAATCAAGAGGTTGAAAACCGGTTGAGAAGAATCCTCTCAGAATCGATCGGTTAATCCAAGAATCCAAGGCCATTTCGTCAGAATCCGGGAATCAAACGAAGAAACCAACTCCGGATAAAGTCAGAAGGGGAAACCAGGGTGACCCACCAACAGGGTGTGGCCACCTGGCCACACCCTGGCCGCGGAAACGCGGCTTTGGCCGCATTTTCGCGGCAAAGTTGGGGAGTTAGGGGAAGCGTGAACTTCCCCGACCTCCCGGGATCCTGCATACCTGTATTTTGGCCTATAAAAAGCCATTCTCTGTGCTGAAATTGGACGACCATGCAGAGATAAGATTTTAGACTAGTTTTTCCATTTCTTAGTTTAGGTTTTTCTTTTTCTTTTTCATGTACTTGTAATTTTCATTTATGTAATTCAGAGGAGATCTACTTTCATCAAAGAACAAGACTGAAGCTTGAGCTTGAGTGACACCGGTGTAAGACTTATTTTTTTCTTTGATTGTAATGAAATCAAATCGATGTTCTTTTTGTTTATGTACTTCTTTTTAGTCTTCTTCTTCTTGTTTTCTATTTTACCTTTCTTTTTGGTACAACTGTCTTCCAAGTGAGTCTAAAAGAATCGAAAGAGCCTTGCCTTTGCGAGTGCCACCGATAGCTCATGACGATGGAATTGTGAGTCTCTCTGTATCATTTCATGCTTGCGTATCTTGATGATGTAATGTGGAAGAGACCAACATTCGACTCTTATGGGCTATGCGCTGTTTGCCTCCAATTCAAGGTAACATCGAAGCTAAAAACTCAAGGTAAGCTTTGGTGAAAAGAAGGTAAGTAACTCTTTTATTTCTTTCTTTCATTTCTGTAAATTAAATCACCATCTCTTCAAAATCACTCTTTTTCCTCCACTTCATTTGTACATATTCGCTTCATTGTTTTCTGATTTTTCCACCTTCTTCATCTTTCATTTTCTCTCTAATTTTAACATAATCTTTTGTCCTTTTCTTAACTTGAAAACAGAGAAGAATCTTCGCTTTTCTTCTTAATGATTTCAATAAAGAACTGTAAAGCTTCCATCGCAAACCCTCCTTGTGGATCACGACCCGCATAGCCACTTGCTATAGCGGAAGAATTGAGCACTTGCACAAGTTTATTATTAGATCTGAAATTTCGTATTTTTTGTGCAGGTTTGGACTCAATCAGTGGTTAAGAGCATGGCAATAGGTATAACCCGAATTGATCATATGTGGTGGGTTGACCTGATTCACAGAATTTGGTTCCCTAACTTCGAGCAGTTCTAGTCTTTTCATCAATTGTGTTATCTTCGCCTCAGTAGCTATAGAGGATTCAATCAAATGCATACCAGTTATAGAAGTGGTGGGATTGGTTTTCTCTGGGCAAGATTTCCACTGAATAATTTTTTCTGCTAAAGCTTCAAATAGGTCCCAACCCTGGTTCTCATCTTTTTTCAAAAATTCCCCTTGGCACATGGTCTCAAGGAGTGTCTTAGTTTGATAGTCTAGTCTGTCATAGAGAATTTGGCACTGCCGCCACTTCTCTATGCCGTGATGAGGACATTGGGCGAGTAAATCTTTAAACTGTTCGAAATACTTCCAAAATGGTTCACTTGATTCCTGCTTAAACTGCATTATGTTTTTTCTGATGAGGGCCATAATATGAATGGGATAGAACTTCTTAAGAAAGACTTTGACAAAATCATCCCATGAAGAGATAGAACTGGCGGGCAAATTGTAAAGCCATTTCTTGGCTATATCCTTAAGCGCGAAGGGTATGAACCTTAATCTAACGGCATCTTCTCCCAGTTGGGGAATTCTCATCATCAAACACACTTCTTCAAACTCACGAATGAAGAAATATGCGTCCTCGGATTCTAGGCCATGAAACGTAAGGAGTGTATTTATGAATTGTGGTTTAAGCTCAAAATTATTTCCATTTGCCTCAGGTAAAAGAATACATGAAGGAAGTGAAGTGCGAATAGGATAGAACTTGTCTTGGAGAGAAGTATTGTTAGCCATGATTGAGATTGTGTCAGGAAGTGGTGTTTGTGCAAGTGTAGAAGTCCTAACAAATCTTGCTGAAATTAGATCCCGGTACCACTCTTGCATGCGCAATCACAGATAACGTTCACCGATCAAGCAAGCAAAAAAGGAAAATAACAAATAAGAAAAAAAAAAGAAAAAAACAATCACAAGCTATCTAGGATACCTGGACCTAGACGACTCCTAACTGTTCGATGAACCGAGGAAGGTTATTGCTCGAGTCAGACCACAGTTAATCAGACAGATAGGGGCAAAATACGGTGAGAGGTATCCGTGCGTAAGCAATGGGCTTTAATTACAACCAAACCACGGTATCTTCAAGTCTTAACCTCTTAATCCCCAACCTTAGACACTGATTTGACTGGAGTATGAATCAAAAATAATTTCCAACTTCAGCTGATCTCTTAACGAGTCCGGATGTCCCTAGGGGCTAACGTCTATCAATTTTTATTAAAGAGCTTGGGATTGTGAGTGCTTGGATTGTGATTTTTGGGCAAAAGAAGGGTGATTAAATCCGCACCTTAGCTTGTTATTGGGTGGTGCCCTTAAGATCAATTTGTGCAGGTGTACAATATATGCAAAAAAGATTCACTCAATGCGATGTAAATCAACCAAGAGGTGAGTCTCATTCTAAATGCAATGCGAACGTACCTTACTCTAGCACTCTTCAACAGTAAAGTAAATGAATTGAAAAGACACGTGCCTAAAATGCAAACGTCTAATCAATTTTTAAACTTTTCAACAAATATTTTACTGTTGGTTTATTAGCAGGTTCCTGGTGATAGCATACAAGAGATAAAGTTTGAAGCAAGCTATGTTTTTGCAATGCAAGCAGCCCTGCACAAAACTAGTCAATAGTGAACTCTTCCTTGCCGCGGTTCCGTGGCTAGAGCCAAGAAAACGCGGCAATTCAGAGGGACTTGGTCTCTGCTTTCTATAGCAGAGGCCTAAGACCACTTATATGCTACTGTAAGTCTTCGTTCCTACTTCCCTAACCTGTAACCTGCAACAGAGAAGAAAAAATTCGTTTTAGTTTCAAAAAAACTCAAATAAAAACACAGGGAGAGTTAGCAATAGAAGCATTCAAGGTATGATGGGTCGAATCCACAGGGAGAGTTAGCAAAAACTCCAAACTCAAAAAAAAACCCTCCCCGACAACGGCGCCAAAAATTTGTTCGGAATAGAGTTTTAATCGTAATGAGAGAGGGTTTAGAGTAAACCTTTAATGTTCGTGTATCGATGTTCAAAAACTCCAAACGTATATGTAGGTTTACTATACTCCTTCCGAATCACCGTTCGTAGCACAAGCTATGATGGGTCGAATCCACAGGGAGAGTTAGCAATAGAAGCATTCAAGGTTTTTATATTGAGATTTTTCAAGAAGAAAAACGAAGGTTCTTCTTTGTTTTGAAAAACAAAATGACGTAGAAAGTGAGTGAAAAAATCTTTGTGGGTTTGTAGAAAAAAAATGGAAAGAAAGATGGAATGAAAACGGAAATATTTGAAAAGAGAACGTTTTAAGAAAAGGGTTTTTGAAGTACGATAGGAAGAGAAGCCATGACTAACTAACATTCTAATTTACTAACTTACTATTCTCATAGGGTGATGCATGCCTCATATTGATTCATTGGCAATGGTATATCTTGCTTGTCAAGTCAATGTATTGTCCCATGTAGATGGTGTGTTCTCTTCTAGGCTTGACTAGCTGCCTCCTTGATTCATCGGTTCCCTAGATAGATTTTCAATAATGAGACAAGGATAGTCACTCTTAGGTATGCTAAGAAAAAAATGCAAGATTCATTAGTCCATCAAAGCTATAATTAAGCTAGCATGAAATAAGAAACTTGTACAATTAGTAATTAGCATAGTGAAGTACTCCATCTCCATGTTCCATCAAGGCACTTATTCTAAAGATAAGCTCTAAGTGAGGCCCACATGAATCATATGGAGAGGGAACAAGCATTTGCTAAGAATTAAAAATAACTCATCTTCACTGAGGATAAGAGAGACTTGAAAATTACAAGACTAACAATAACATAGATATTGGAGGGGTCTGAAACGGGACGGGTCAGATTCGTCCCGTGACGAATCACAGGACGAATCGGGCAGGGAAAATTTTCCCCGACCCCTCCTCTTTCTTTTTTTTTTTAAAGTCCTATATTATTAATATATGTGAGACAGGAAAATTAGTTTCAGACCCCTATTTTATTTTTTTTAATTTTTTTTAAACTCTCAACAGCGTAAAAATTTACCTATTAAGGTAAATTTGAAATTTTTAAAAATAAAATAATAATAAAATTCGAGACGGGTCTAACCCGTCTCGGCGAATCCCGATAACGAATCGGGTCAACGAATCAAATTCCCGATTCTTGATTCGTCTGATTTAGATTCATTATGAGACGGGTTTAACCCGTCTCGTAACGGATTCATTAGCTAACGGGACGAATCAACCCGATTCGTCCCGTTAGCCATCCCTAGCCTGAAAGCATAAAATTTCCCGATCCTTCTCTCTCTCTCTCTCTCTCTCTCTCTCTCTGAGTCTGAATCAAAACCCTAGCTAGCGAGATCCAGAATCCCTAATTCTAATTGGCAGAGGCCATGGACGAGTACGAGGGCCTGGAGCGGTTCGGCATGGAGAACGACTATGACGACGGGGAGTGGATCAACGGCGAGTTCTTCTACTCCCGCAAGAAGGAGGGCTAAAGTTAGAAGTTAGTTAGTAATGTTAAGAAGTTAGCTAGACATAAAAGTAAAAAAACAAGCAACACAATTCATTGTAGAAAGTAAATACAAGATGGTAAAAGCTTGAAGAAGACAATGCACTAGAACAAGAAAAGATTGAAAGAATGAAAGATTAATCCTTATATTGAGTTGTCACCTGTTCCAATTACAAAGATTTCTCACCCTCACTCTCTCTTTTCTGGATTCTAGAAGGAGAAAAAGAAAATTACAATAGAGACTAAAGAAAACCTAGAGAAAATCTCAACAATTTCCCTAAAAAGACAATGCTCTTCTTTCCTCTCTGATTACAGAGGCCCTAGGGGTCTATTTATAGGGTTCAGGAGATGAGGCCTTCCCATCACAGCCGTTGGATTAAACGCTTGATCAACGGCCAAAGGATGGTCATGGATCCGTGGCCAGTGCCTCGTTTCTGCGACAGAATCTTGGCCGTTGCACCAGCGAATTTTTCTGACATTCTGTTATCACTCATGTGCCTCGCTGGATCTTCTAGAATGTAGAGAATATGCTTTGATCAATCCAGATCTGGGCTTCCTTCTTTTGGGCTTCTAAATTAATCTTTTAATTCCCTTAAAAAATCATTATTGTTGGGCCTTCTTCTCCATTAATGTTGGACCTGAAAAAGGAGAGAGAAGAGCAATAAAAATCTAATATTTCTTCATATAAAGCATAGTATGGTAGTGAAAATGATGCATTAATGAACTCCAATCAAGGTGCTATATGAAGCTCTCGTGGTTAAACACAAGTGAGGCACACAAACGAACACAACCAAGAATATAAGTATGATATGACAATATGAATCAATGCAAGGCACAATATAAAAGAGAGAGTCAGAGAAAGTGGATCAAATACAAACACACAGATATGTTTCGAGGTTCAAGCAAACAACTCTACGTCCCCGCCTTCACACAGAAGGATTACCACTAACTTGTCCACACAGGACTCCCACACAGGGAACCTCCACTGAGGATTTGGGGCAATACAATAACAGGGAGTACACAACTCCTCTCTTTATAAACACAACTTCTACACTTAGAGGCTAGGCACAAAGCCAACACAAATCCACCTCACAAATGTGGGATAGGCACAAAGCCAAACAACCAATAAACCTCTCACTAGAGGGATAGGGCACAAAACTACCACTCCAATAATCAACCTCTACACAAGAGGGATAACACAAAGTAGGAGGGTTTACAACTTAGTGATCAAAAGACCACAAACCAATTTCTTTTTCCCACAAAATATAAGATCCTATACAGAAGATAGAATAATAACCTCAACCGTGAGAAAACAAAGTGTTTTGAACAAAGAAAATCACATGGGAAAATCTCCAAATAGATATAGAATTTTTAGACCAAAACCAAATTCCTAAAAGACTATTTTCTTTGAATTATAAAAACTTTTTAAAAACAAATGAAGATTGATCTTTTAAAACCAAAAACTCTTTTGAAAAACTTGCTCTTAAAATACTAGATAAGATCAGAATTTTAGCTCTTAAAAACTTGTTAAGAAGCAACTCAAATGTGGGGTACTTATAACCCCCACAAAATTCTGCCCGTTGGCTGGCAGAAAGGTCAAAAATGACCTTCCGGTCGACCGGCCGGTCGACCGTCCATCGGTCAAAAAATCGACAGTTGAGCCTGCCGGTCGACTGCCCGGTCGACCGCGCCCAGAACCAAAGAGCAACGGCTCTCTAGCCGGTCGACCGCGCGGTCGACCGGGCCAACCCGAGAGTGGGTTGACTTCATTCGATCGACTGCTCGGTCGACCGGCCTAAGGGGCTGGCCTGCGTGTACGTCCTTGTGCACGTTGGTCGGTCGACTCTGGGTCCAGTTGATCGGCCCGATCGACCGCCAGAGCCTGAAAAGGCAAATTTCAGAACTTGAAAATTGGGTTTTTTTAATATCAAATAAATCCTATAAAATCTCTAAAAATCTACAAAAAATAGTTGCAGTTTAATATTTTGATTTACAAACATGTTTGAGTAAAATCAAACCATGTTACAAACATTTTGAACTATTTTTGTGACTTAGAAATTTTGCCGAAAATAAAAATCCGTATTTTCCAAAACTTTGATTTTTGAAATGAAAAATCATTTTCTCCAAAACTTATGTAAATACAAAAACATGATATTGAAACAACATTTAAGCATGTTGTATATGGATATAATCCAATATACATGAAATATATATATATATATATATATATATATATATATATATATATATATATATATATATATATATATATATATATATATATATATATCAATTTTTTTGACATTAAATCCAAAAATAAATTTTGTTAAAATACCAAAACTCCAAACTCATGAAATAGACTATCAAACTAAGTTTGTTTAAATAGTTGAAGCATAGATGTATATAGAATAAATCTAATATACATAAAACCATGTAAACTTATTTTGATTCTATCTATTCATGAAAACCAAAATTGGTTAAACTAAAAACTGAAAACCAATAAACATGAAACGTGTGTGTGTTGTGAACTTGAGCATATTACACTATCTAATCTTTAACAATGGATCTAAAACATAAACTAAATAATGTACCGAAGTCTTCTTGTAGAGCGCCATCTCCAAGTTGACTCGATCCAAACGTGATCCATCGAGCTGGACTCCAAACGAGTGCTAGATATGAACTTGACGCTCGGGCTCTTGAATCACCATGTGAAAGCTCCAAAACTCCTTTGTTGAAGCTAATCACCTACTAATATCTTGGTTAAATATCATAAACTAAATATCATAAGATTATTAGTAAACTATAACTTCATGAGTTAATCATCATCAAAACTAGAGTGGAAGGCCTCTGGGCCAACATAATCATGCTTCTTGAGGCATAATTATCCAGGTTAATAAGTGATTTTTTTTCCTTTCATGTATATATATTTTTTCTTTTTATTTACTTTATGGCATTTTTAGGTTTTTGTTTCCATCCCAAAAATGTGTAAGTGTGAAGTGCATACTTTCTAAGGCAAAAAATTCAAAATAAAATTTTCTCTCCAATTTATCTTACTTATCCTATAATTTTAAACAAGATCCATTATTTCGACTGGGTTTAAGATGGCATAATTTAAGGCTTTCTTAATTTGTAAGATCATCTTAATTTTCTTTAAAATAGATCAAAACTTTGTCTCTTATTTCAAAAAGTTTTTAAAGAAAGAGAAAAATCCTATACATACAAAAGGAAAAATTTCTAAAAGTATCCTAAAAAGAAGTGTAAAAGAAAGAAAATCTAAAAACTCTACGTTAGTAAACCCTCCCCCACACTTATCTCATACATTGTCCTCAATGTATCGTGATGTACGTATGCATGAAAAAAATAGAGAGGGAAGGAAAAATTACCTCAAGGTGGTGGTTTCAGTGGTGGTCTGATTGGTCCACGAAATGTGGCCCAATTCAATGTGCGTGGAATCTGTAGGAACCTACTAGAGAGCTCTAAAATACAACCCACTAAAATGATGTATATATGTATGATTTTTATTAAGAATTTAACCCTATCTAATTTCCAAATTTTTAAAATAATTTCAAAGTCAAATTTATCAAGTTATCCCAGAATGGAATGATTGATTTGGACTCAGGAAGTACAAGAACTAATACCGACTCAGGAAAAAGACTTAAGTCAAGTAAAGGTTCAAGAGTCGAGATTGGTTCAGGAAATGGGTCCAAATCAAGAAGTCGAAATTCAAATCCACATTCATTTCCCCATGATGGAATGTGACTTCCTAAGGTTGGTGATTTCAGTTTAAGAATGATAGGTATGGGAACCAAAACTGACTCTAAAATGTTACTCAATTTGGGTAACAAAACTGGAGTCAATATTGTTTCAGGAATTTGAACTGGATCAAAAATTTGAGGATCAAAGTCAAATTCCTTATTGAGTTCAATTCTATAAAAATGAGAACTTGCCAATTTACCAATGGGACTTTCGCAAGTATGAAATTGGTCAAGTTCAATATGATGATCATAAAAGATTGGTGATTCAATTTCACAGTGGACTGGCACTGGATTCAATACTGACTCGGGAAAAGGTCTGAATTCAGGTAAAATCACCTCAGTCAATACTGAATCAGGAAGTGAAATTGAATTACCAAGTTGAAGTTCAGGATCATATTCACGCTCAAGTTCAATCTTAGGAAAAGGATAACTTGCCAAAATGTTAATGGGATTTTAACATTTGAAGTTTGGACAAGTTCAGATGGGTGTGCTGAAATTGAAACTTGGTGTCCAAAATAACAAGAGCCCTGGGTCAGATCAATAGAGTTAGGGATAACTGAATTGGTTAAAAGTTGATAAGATAGAGTTTTCTCATTCTTATAAATGCTAACTAATTGGCTCAATTGTGTTTCCAGCCTAT
Organism: Agave tequilana; assembly: GCA_038442645.1. Taxonomy (NCBI): domain Eukaryota; kingdom Viridiplantae; phylum Streptophyta; class Magnoliopsida; order Asparagales; family Asparagaceae; genus Agave; species Agave tequilana. The sequence goes on along the minus strand of JAVJIF010005150.1, from coordinate 68,014 downwards.
TGATAGACTGCGTAGAAGATTTTTAAAATTGTAGTGCAGACTCCTACAAGATTTCTATACTCTTTTCTAGATGTGATGTATCTTCAAGTCGATGCTCTAGAATGGGAGTGTTGGAATCTTGGTTTCCAAAACAACAAGAGTCATGGGTCAAATTAATAGAGTTAAAGATATTTTGATTGGTCAAAAGTTGATAAGAGAGAGTTTCCTTATTCTTATAAATATTGACCAATTGACTTAACTGTGTTTCTAACCTATCAATAAACTGAGAAGAAGATTTTTAAAAGTGTAACGCGGACTCTTGCAAGATATCTATACTCTTTTCTAGACTTGATTTTTCTTCAAGTGAATGGTCCAGAAAGGGAGTATAAGAATCTTGGTTTTGGAAAGATAGTGAAGATTGTGAGTCTAAGATTGAAGCTCAGACTCACTAAAGCATTATATACTCGTTTTCAAGACAGATGATTGGTCATTTTGAATAGGTGAAACTGAGGATGAATCATGAAAATATTATGGAATTGGTGAATTGAGCTTCTTTTGTTGGGATTCAAGCATGACTTTTATGGCTTCTATATTTTTTTTGAACTCAGATTTTTCTTCAAAATTAGGAAATAGAGATTGTGAAAATTGTGAAAATTGTAGACAAGGTGGTGGAAAATTTAACTCGGGGGAGGTGAATCCCCATTGACTCTGTGATGAGTTGCAATTATTTTTGAAATTATAGTCATAAGATTAAGGGTATGGGTTGTATTGATTTGGATAAGTCTTACCCGGTGTATTTGGTTGGTTCATATTGTACAAAATCGGGTTGGAATTATCTGAAACAAATAGGGTCAGTGTGAAATATGGATTCATATTCGGATTGAAAGAATTGTTATTGTTGAATTCCATTTCACAAACAATCACAAACAAAAAAGAAAAATCAAACAACAAACAAAAAGAAAAGAAAAAAAATCAAAACCAAGCCTATATTAAGGTTGACCTAGACGACTCCTAACTGGTCGATTACTCGGGGGGGGGGGGGGGGGTTGTTGCTTGAATCCGACCACAAGCTAATCGGCCAGGTAGGAGCAAAATACGGTGGGAGGTATCCGTGCGTAAGCAACGGGCCTTAATTATGCCAAACCACGATATCTTCGAGGCATAACCTCTTAATCCCCAACCTTAGACACCAATTTCACAAGAGTAAGATTCAAAACAAGTTTCACCCTTGGTCAATCTCTTAATGAGTCTGAGATGTCCCTATGGGCCAATGTCTATAAATTTTAATTAAGGCTTGGGTTGTGTGAGTGGGGAGGTAGTTTTTGGGCTAAGGAAGGGTGATGAAATCCCCACCTTATCTTGTATGGGTTTTGCCCTTAATTTCAATTCGTGCAAGTGTGCAATATAGACAAGAATAACACAAGAATAACACAAAGTGATAAATCACCCATGTGTTTGTCTTATACTATATGTAATGCCATATGTACACCTCAATTCAAATCACAACAATAAAACAAAGTATAGTATATTGGAATTGAATTGACACATGCCTAAATGTAAATGTCTAAACCGTTTAAAAAGCGTCCAAATACTGTATTTTAGTTCTTCAGTGTATTGTGGTGTTTAGGCAATCAAAGTAGGAAAGTAATAGTACAAATCCACTAGCTATTACAATGAACACATCCCAGCACAACAAGATACACAATGATCACAAAATAGCCGCGTTGGCGCAGCTAATGTCGCGTTTGTGCGGCTTTTCTTTAGAAGCAGGGTCCCTGCTTTCTAGAGCAGGGATATACAAAGATAGTGTTTGTTCTGCAATGTTAGGATCATGTAAAGAATGTCCTGCACACCAAAATAGAGAAGAAAATGTTAACAAAAATGTGAAATCAAAATCATTCCCGTCCCTGGCAATGGCACCAAAAATTTGATGGGCTAGAATGAGCACTCTTAAACGTGTGTATTTATGAAATCAATGAAAATGCATATGTGCTAATGTTCTCTCGATACTCCGTTATAGCATTGGCTCAACGGGTTGAATCCACAGGGACGGGAGGCGATAGAAGCATTAACAGTTCTTTTTCACGTCCGTTGTTAAGAAGTCTTCTTTGTAAAAGAATTAGAAAAAGAAAAGAAAAGAAAATAAACCAAGAATGTAATAGGTAGAGAAGGCGATGAAAGCGATGTGAAAATAAAAGAGAAGTGGTTTAGAAAACAAAATATAAAAGAAGTTAAAACAAAGGTGAACTAAGAAGTTAGTGAAAACAATGAAGAAAATGATAAAAGGATTTTGGAAATGGTTTTGAAATAAGATAAAAAAAACTCATGGCTACTAACTACTAATTACTCCACTAACTATGCTAACCTCTTAGTGATAGTTGCGTCACATGGATCCTTGGCCATCACTAATCCTTGGCTTCAAGAGACGATACAAAGCATGGCCCATAAGATTGTTCTTCTACATTCAAACAACACATCAATACCACTAACAAGTTGCAAGCTACTGTTAAATCATCAAAACCGGTAGAGGTGAGCATGAAATAAAGAAGATATTACAAGTTAGTAAGTTTAGTGGGTTAGGTGTTAGAAATATTAGAATGGTAGAATCCATCATCATGAGCCATCAATGGCTCTTGCAAGAGCAAGGCCTTGTAGAGGCTATTAGATTCATGCGGAATCAAGTAAGTGATTAGATGGTTAGTGGTTAGTAGTTAGATTGCCATGAGAAGAAAAGTTAACTAAGAATCATGTAGAAGATAGAGATGATTACATTGGAGAAGAAAGGAGGCACCTTTACATAGATTGTCACCATCTATTACATCAATCCCTCTCTCTCTCTCTGAATCTCTCAGCCCTACTATAAGATCTAAAAAGGAAATGAAAATACAAAAGAAAAGATAGGAAGAACACCTACACTACCCTACACTAAAACATAGAAACCCTAGTCCAAAATCAAAAACTGCTTGCGTGTAGGGCCTCTGTAGAGGTATTTATAGGAGGAAAGGGCTTCTAGAAGATGAGATGGGGCCACACGTCGAAGATAGATGCGTGGCTCCACCCAATTGCCACAGAAACGTGGCAATTGCCACAAATCTGTAACAATACTAGGGACATAAGTCCCTGGTTTTGGCGAGCGAGTCCCCATGGCTTCTAGGACTTTCTTAGTATATTCATTGTCGGGTATTTTTGGCTGGATATTCGTCTGACGTGCACAAAGTTCTGGGTTCGATGTATCATCTAGAAGATCCCTTGCTTAGCCTCCAAGAATTGCGGATTAAATTACCCAAAAATGGGTTTAATTAAGCTCTTATTACCTATTTGCCCTCCTTGTCTTAATTATCTACAAGAGAGACCAAAACACGATTTAGATCGACATTTTATTCATAAATCGGTGAGAAAATGCGATATAATAATGCATAATTGTAGACTAATCACACCCAACTAACCGCCCTTATAATGTAGAAGTTTTTAAAAATAATTTTTGAAGATAATTTTAGCATAGGTTGAAAACACTACTAATTGAAAAATAAAAAACTAGCTTAAAGTAATTTGAAAGCTAGTACGAAATCTTTCAAGAAAGAGACAAATCATATATATTTTATGAAATATGGTAATTACACAAGAATCGACACTCAAAAATTTATAAATCACTTATAGTCTCATGAATTCAAAATCATGAGTAAACAAAAGATGTAGAGTGCACAAAAATCATATAATCAACATATGCATGGAGATAAGGCAATGAAGCTCAATTTCATCAAAAACAAATATGAATTCTTTTTTCCTGAATATGAAAAAAAAATCTATTTTCATCAAAAACTAAACAAACTTCGAGGCATATATATGTTTTGTCAGAACTAAAGCATACATATTTATCTAAACATGAATTGAGTTCATAAAAGAGTACATGACATATAATGTAAGTGACTCAAGGATAGAACATGTATATCAAGTAGTTTTGATAAAATTTACATATACATGAAGCTTAAAATATTTTCATGGAAACATGTACATGAGTGATATATAAAACAAATAAAAGAATATAAGTATAAATGTAAGAATCATCAAAACTAGGTCATATAAGTACATGTAATGAGTACAAAAGAATAATAAAGCATGTAAACATAATAATCAAGTGTAGCGCACTAATTGTATAAGTATAATAATAAGTTTTAACAAAAATAGTATTTAAACATTTAATCAAAGCATGATATGCATAAAAATTCAAAACATGTTAAATAAACAAATATGATCATTAGTGTAAATGCAAGTGCTATTACAACATACATAATTAAACAATAGTGAAAACACAAAAATATAAATCCATATAAACATGGATGTATCTCAAATTCTATCTATGTATATCATAGTCTAATAAGTATTGCATTTAACATAACGAGCATGGAAACCAATGACATGCTAAAACTAAACAAACATAAACATGATAAGCTAAAAGCCTAAAATAGAAGATAGAGATAGTTACCAAAACTAAATGAACTAATCTCCACTTCTCCAAATATGGTGATCCTCCCACCAAAGCTCCTTGATAGCGATGCATTAATTAAATTGCCCATTAAGTTCATATTGCATCCACTATCAAGGCACCAAATCTCTCTTGTTTTGTGAGAGCCCATACCTACATCAAAAGAAATAGAAATAGTTTTTGGTACCCAAACTTTTGACGGTACATGTGGGTTAGTGTCTCTCCTAACCCAGAATATTTTTACTTGCAAAATTTAAAGCATATATTTTATCATAATAAAACTTTGCAAGATGGCCTTTGCGGCCGCAATGCATACAAGTGTACACTCTAGCATACATGATGTCATGTGTATGAACATGAGAAGTATGTGTATGTCGTGATGGGTGTCAATGCATATGAGGAGTATGTTTCTTTTGAAACATGTATTCCAACCTCTTGTGATTCATGGCACATTGGCTCAAAGTGAAGCCAAAATAATCAATACTCTTCCTCAAAACACAAATATCATTTCAATAGAAGAAGATGTGGAGCAAGCATGAGAAACAATATTTTTATCACAAGAAGATGAAGCAATGGAAGCATGGCAAACATGAGAATCAAAATTATTTTTCAAAGAATCTTTTTCCTTTGAAACAAAATCCAATTCCTTGGAAATCAAAACAATTTTGTTTTCTAAAGAATTATTTTCTTTTAAAACAAAATTAAGTCTAGAAGCAAAACATTATTTTTCTTTAAAACAACATCAAAATTATTTTTATTTTTCAAAATCTCATTTGCTTTAAAAGAAGATAAAGTTAAGTTTTCAAGGAATCCCTTTCACTTGAAATCTCAACTTTCTCTTTCAAAACCAAATAGAGCTTTGAAACAACATTTCATTTTTCTTTTTAAATCAAAACTCTTATTTTTCAAAGCTTTATATTTTGAAAGCAAGTTTTCACAAAATTCAAAAACCTATACATTCAATACATGTGCATCTATTGCATTATCATCATTGAAAGTGCTAGCACAATTATCTAAATGAGTATCCGAAGTTACCTCAAGGGAGTCATTCCCTTGGACTATGTAGTAAGCTTGGTCAGACTCATCTCCAATAGATTATCAACATCGTGTGAAACTTGTTCCTTGCGAGAGATCAAAGTATTCCACACTGCAAAAGTGGAATCACAATGAGAAATTAAAGAAATATGTTCTTTTCTAAGTGTGTGCTTTAGTGCATCCATGGCTTGTACATTAGACTCCAAGTACTTGCCATTATCAATATAAGATTTCTAGATAGTGGCAAGATAAACATGCAATTATAGGGCTTTTAGGTAAGCACTCATCCTAAACTTTCATATATCAAAGATAGAAACATCATACATGGGTGGTGCAAGATAATCCATGAGTGTAAACACATGAGTATGCAAAACAAATAACTAGATTAGCAATAAAAGGATCACACTCTTAGGTAGTTAAACTGAATATCAGGAGCGTAAGCTCTGATACCAATTGAAAATACACCTAGAGTAAGGTGAATAGGTGTAGTGCAATCTAGTGACAAATAATGTGAAATTTAAAACTTTTACACTAACACACAATGCATAACGAAGAGTGAAGCTAAATTCTCCATGAAGGGCTATAGAACTTCTCCTCATGATTTCTCTAAACTAAAAGTTGAGGTGCTTCAATAGCTCTCTTGGTTAAATACTAGTGTGAACACATAAACAATATCAAGCATGAATAGATATGAGCAAAAATAACAATGTAAGATATAAAGAGTTACGAGATAGAGAAATACAAACGCAAACATAAGAATATGTTTCGAGATTCAAGCCACCACTCTACGTCCCCACCTTCACACAGAAGGATTTCAGCTATCTAGTAAGGATCTTCTACGAAGGGACCTCCACCGAGGAATTACAACTTACAATCGGGAGTATACAATTCCAACTCTCTCACACTTCTACACAAGAGGGCAGGCACAAAGCCAAGAACAAAGTAAAAAAAAGATTACAACTTGGTGATCATAAAAGATACTTGGTAATCTCAAAAGATCACAAGCAAAACACATCAAAATACAAGATCCTAGAGGATAAATTTTTCAATGAATAAGCTCAAGCTTGTGAGTAAACAAAGATCTTGCAAAAGAAATACAAAGGAAAACACTCGGAAAAAACTCTTGAAAGATATAGAAATGAAGAATTAGAAACTAGATCTTCAAACCTTGTTTTTCTTTGATTTTCTAAAACTTTGAAACTAAACAAAGATATGAATTTTAGCAGTAAAAACTTATTTAATAACTCTTAAGAAAGTAGGTAAAATAGCTCTTGAAAACTTGTTGGAAATCTTAGCCAAAACTGGCTCCAAAAGACCCCTAAAATAGAGGTTCAGAAAACTAGCCGTTATGGCTCAAAAAACTGGCCAAATTGGCTTGTCGGTCGATCCCCCGGTCGACCAACCAACAGTTATTTTATGACCATTGGTGTTGCAAGTCGACCGCCCCAAAGCACAGAGAGTTTAACTCTCTATCGATCGAACGCCCGGTCGACCGGGGCTAATCTGAAAGTAGGGTTGGCGAGTTGGTTGACTGGTCGGTCGACCGTCCATTGGGTTATGCATGTGTGCACATTGGTCGATCGCTTGGTCAACCGAGCTTGCCTTTAGTCGACCACTCGGTCGACCGACAATAGCCCAATAACCAGTTTAAAAAGAATTTAAAACTAACTTGTTAAATCCATAAAAATTAAATTAAATCCCAATAAATTTCACAAAAATAAGTTCATGTAAATAAATTGAAGTCTAAATATGTGTGATCAAAAATCAACACATATTACAAATAAGTGAACTATTTTTGAGGCATAGAAATTAAAGCATAAACCAAAACCGGTATTTTCAAGAAACCAAACTTTGAAATGGAAATCTGATGTCTCTAAGACTTGTATAGATACAAAAACAAGGTATTGAAATATATTTGAAGCATAATGTGTATGGATAGAATTCAATACACATAGTATATGATATATACTTATTTTTGACAATAAATACTAAAATAAGTTTTGATAAAAACAAAACTTAAACACATGAACTAGATACATCATAATACGTTTTTCTAAACATATAAGAATCATCAATGTATATGGATGAAATTTAATACATGTATAAACCAATGTAAACTTCTTTTGATGAAATCTATTAACGAAACCGAAATATGTTTTACTTGATAATCCGAAACATAAAACCGTATACATGATAAACCAAAAGTCGAAACTTGATTCTATAAGTTTTGTGTGAACCAAGTAAACATAAACTTTTGGAACTAAAATGGTTAAACCAAAACAAAAGCTATTTTTAATGAAAGCGATAAATAAACTTATGTGTGTGAACTTGAGCAATTCAAAATTATTCTATCCTTACATAAGATCTAAACTAATAAACAAACCTAGACCAAAATCTTCTTGTCAATCTTCTTCTCCAAGTAGATTTGATCTAAAACACGATCCATAGAGCGAGGACTCCATCTCAGGTAATAGATGAGATCTTTAAGCATGAGCTCTTGAATCAACTTGCGATAGCTTCGAAAATTGACTTCAAGTCTTTGTTGAAGTTAAACACCAACTATGATCTTGACCTATATCTGAAACTTAGTAAACATAAGATCTTTAGTAACATTACCTCATAAGTTAGTCATCATCAAAGTTAGAGTGAAAGGCCTTCAGGGCAACAGAGAATATGTTATATAGGAAAACAATCAACTGAAATAGCTAAATCCTTGAATTTAAGTAACCTGCAAGAAACTACAGTTACTAGTTCATCACAGTTGTGCGTTCTGATGCTCTGTCTTCTTGGACAGAGGTACAGAGTAGCAATATATCTACTACAGCTCTGAGCTTTCAAATATTAGCCCCTGCACACAAAAACAGAGAAGAAAAATTTAAACCATTTAAAGTAAATCAAAAAGAAGAAAAACTTACCATCCCTCTTTGGCAACGGTGCCAAAAATTTAGATCGAACCAAACTTGCATAGAAAATACAAATAGTGCTAGGTCCTCAATGCTACTATGAGTCTAGGGCTAACGGGTCATGATCTGTAAGGAAAGACTGTGATGAAAGCATTTGTGTAAGTTTCTTATTTTAATTTACAAAAACAAGTTAATCTTTTTTTTAGTTTTAAAAGAAACTAAAAAAAGTTAAAGTTAAGTTAAAAAAATCTAAGGGAAAGAAGAAGATGGTTTTGTTGATAAAAAGAAAATAGAAGACAAAGTTAAAGAAAAAAGAAATGAAAAGAATTAAAGAAAGAGTATTTACTTTTATGTAGTTAACATACACTGAATTTGTGTGAAGTTTACCTTGAAATAAAGCGAAGCCGAAAAGAAGAAGATGAAAGCATTGCTTGGCTAGATTTAGCATAATGAAGAAAAGTTTGAAAATTATATTGGTTGTCACTTTAGTGCAACTCTCTTCTGAAGAAGGATTACATTTAGTATCACTCTACATATAACTCTTTTTCTCCTTCTCTTATGTAACTCTCTCTAACTTAAGTTATAAAGAAAGCATAAAATTACATTGTAAAAAGAAAAGAAAACCTAAACTAAACTAAAGCAATAGCCTAATCTTAAATCTCTGTTGAATGATCCCTTTTGCCTTCTGAAATTGCAGTATTTATAGGAAAAGATAAAGTGGGAAATGCATATGAAGATATGGACAAAATCGCTTACCCAACAGAAAAGATTTTCTGATAAGGTTGGAGATAAATTTTTATTTATCTCTTAATTTTCAGTTGGATCGTGTCTTGCTTTACATATCCCTATGTATATTGATGGGGTTGCATTTGGACTTCTGGATTTATCTCTATCTCCTTGATTCTTCAAGCTAACCAAACAAATCTTCAAAAATCTGGTTTTAACTGATTCTTATTTGATATTATCTTCTCTGATTTGCTCTAAATTTGGCAATATCCCTTTATCTTCAAGCAGCCAAATAGATAAATATAAATCCGATTTAACTGACCTTTATTTGGTATTATCTTCTTTCCCTTCATTAATAATAACCTGCAGATTAGACATTAAGATAAGGGATTAGCGTATTTATTACAAGATGGATGTAAGAATGTAATAATAAATATGCAATTTGTGTGTCCAGTCAGCTCTTTGGCTCAAGGTAAAGTATCACCACATATAATATCAAAATGGATACATGTGTACAAAAAGGAGTGACTCTACTCTACACTGGAGCACTCTATCTGCCTATAAGATGTATCGATGACTATCTCGAGTTCCTGTCACTCAGCGCCTCTATGAACAAGCTGTGACCCTCTTGAAATGTTATAATCCAAGAGCATTAAAACTGTAAACAAATCTACCTCAGATGGTTACCTCACGACCATGATCCTAAGGCTAACTCAATACTAGGTCAAGGAAATAACTAAAGAGGTCCACATGTATAGGAAACATATAACATGGAAGAAAAACATGATAGACATAAGCATGGTAAACAATCATGACCAACATGGATATGCATGACAAGATACATGATACTCGGTCAATCTCTAACGATAATATAACACACAATCTCATACAAATCACATCATATATAATAACATAAAACGTCATCTGCATTCTTCCTCTGCCTACGAATACGATCATTCGTGTTCTCCCCCACCTACGAATATTATCATTTATGCTCTCCCCCACTACGAATATAACCATTCGCGTTCTCCCTCACCTACGAATGCAATCATTCATGAAAGACAAAAGCTAGCATCATATTCAATTCATGAATTCATTTCTCATACCACATCAAGCATGGATTCTATCTTTGAAAAAATAATAATTTATAGATTTCATATTTCTCAATTATAGTCTATAAACTTGTCACTCACTAAATCTCATAAATATCATAATTTTATGAATCTAGTGAACCCATCATTTATGTATAAACAACAAATCATATGCATGATTAACATATAAGAACTTCAATTCAATTTAATTCATATTATCTATACTTTCAATTTATTTTTTCTCTAAATTTCATAAGAGACACACTTTCAAATTCACATCCCTTCATATTAACATGGGGTAAGCTACAACTTCAAAAGATACATATAATTAATATGAATTAAATCCATGATAATTACTAAAATCCTAGTTTTACTCTTGGTGGAAACCCTAAGCATCTAGAACATGACAAGAGGCAGCCATAGGAGGAGGACTTGCCTTGCCAAGCTAAAGAAAAGGATGATCTAGAGGTGGGGATTGCTATTTAGGGCTCCTCCTAGCTGGTATTCTCACGAAAGGGAAGAAAAATCCAAGCTTCTTCTTGAATCTTTCTTTATTGACTCCTCCTCTCTAACTATTCTCTCTCTGGGTTCCTAATTTAGTTTAGTAGAAGAAATTGGATTGGAGTTTAGTAATGAAAATCATCCAAAAATGTCCCTAAACTAACCTATATATAGGGTAGATAAATGATCGTTCACGTATATTGCATTATTTATTAATATATTCCTACACTTATCATATAATAAACTCTGCAATTGTAACTATCTTTTTTGTTTAATGGAGAACGAGAGAAAATGAGCCCAAAAGCCCAACTAAATTCTGATTTAAATGAGTTTAAATCAAAATCAAGGATTGGAACAATTATTCAGAAGATTTAGGGGGATAAGAGCAATTCTAATTAAAGATCAGAGCATATTAGAGAAGAACCACATAAAAATTAGTTAAAATCAGATTTATATGGATCGATTTGATTATCTTAAAAATCAAGGGGGATATTGCCAAATTCGGAGCTTAAAAGGACATACTATCAGAAATAGGAGTATCCAAACAACGGTGATCCACGCGGTCAAAGATCTGGCCCAACGACCAGAGCTTTGTTGCGGATCCGCGGCCAAAGATGCTGGCCGTTAGGCCAGCATCTATGGTCTCATCTTCTCACATGATCTCCCCTTCCAGATTTTCCAATAAATACTGCACAATCAGAAGGCAATCGGGTACCACTCTAGCATAGAGCTAGGATTAGGATTTTTATTCTAGTTTAATTTAGGATTTTTTGTTCTTTCTTCTTATGTAATTTTTTATTTATTTATAAACTTAGATTAGAGAAGAGATTCATGTTAGAAAGATAGAGAGGAGAAGTGACACCGATGTAATTTTTTTCTTTCTTTCATCATTTTTAGATTTAACCAAAAGTTTACTTTTTTCTTATTTTTACTTCACTTTGTGTATTTGATTATATATCCAAGTGAATCTAGTGGAATCAAAATCGTCTTGCCTTTGCGAGTTCCACCAATAGCTCATGATGATGGATTCCTGCTTTTTAATGTTCATATCGTTTCATACCTGTTCCTAGAAGTCTTGTGATGGAATGTGGATGGGGATTGAATCTGTTCTTATAGGTTATGTGCTGATCGCCTCTGAATCAAGGTAAACCTTCGCCAATAATCTAACGTACGATAATAAACATAGGAGGTAAGTACACTTTTAGATCTTTCCTTTCTTTCTTTTCATTTCTTAGTTTAGAAACACTTTTAAAAATCAACTTTTTCTTTATTTCTCTATCTTTTTACTTATTTCTTCTTTTTACTTTAAACAAAAAAACCAACACCTTCTTATCTTCATTTCTTTTGATTTTTCGTTTTCTATTGTAACTCAGCATACTTTCCTTTTCATTTTCAAAACTAAGAAAAAATCTTTAACTAGCTTTTAGTAAACTAAAAAGAATACGAAAACGCTTCTATCGCTTTCCCTTCTTGTGGATCACTACCCGCATAGGCACTTATTATAATCGTAGTATTGAGAAACCCAAGCACTATCCATTTATCAACTCTAAACTTTGTTTTTATGTGCAGGTTTCGCCTCGATCAATAAAGACAGAATTGAGGTCCAATCAGCACAGCTCTATCACCCAGATTAGTCAACTAGTATGCTGATTGTCGACTAATAATAAGTTAGTCAGCTTAATTAGTCGACTAGAAGATAAAGTTAGTAGACTACTAAAATATAGGTCAGTTCTATTAGTCTACTCAGATAATAGATCAGTTGACTAATGTATCACTTGGCATCTATTAGTCGACTAATCTTGCGTTACACAGTTTCTGTAAGTTTCTGTCAAAAGGCAGTAGTCGACTGGTCTCCTATACTAGTCGACTAGGCAGGGTTTAAATACAAAATACACATCTTTTTGTCTTTTCATTAGTCGATTACACTGATAGTTAGTCGATTAGTCAGTGCATTAATGCACAAAATCACTAAGCAACATGCATATACACATGCACACACATCACTTCAACCAACCCCCATCACACACACACACACACACACACACACACACACATACATGTAAACATGTATACATGTATTCATGTACATATAAATACATATACATGTATATATGTATGTATATATATATATATATATATATATATATATATATATATATATATATATATATATATATATATATATAGACACACACACACACACACACACACCACACACATATATATATATATATATATGTATATGTATATATCTATACATATGTATATGCATATATATTTATGTACATATGTATATACATATACATATGTATAAACATATTTATATATATATGTGTGTGTGTATATATATATATATATATATATATATATATATATATATATATACATATATGTATATGTATATGTATATACATAAATGTATATGTGTGTGTTGTTGGCCCAAAGGCCATTATCCCGGTTATTTTGATGATAGCAAAACATATTTAGTTATGTATTTAATAATCTTGTTTTTTAAGTATTTCAGGTTCAAGAAACAGATTTTGACGACTCCGCTAAAAGACTCACAATTTTGGAGTTTGCCCAACATTTGCATTCCCAAGCTAAAGCACATAGGAAGCTTCGGAATTTGCGTTGAAGAAAAGTTCAAGAAGAAGATCAAGACTTGCTAAAGAATTCAAGATTTGTATTTTTATTTTGTTTTTAGATATTTTGTCAAAACTAGATAGTAGAAGTAGAGATATGGGATATCACACACACACACACATTTTCTAGAGTGGTTTATGGCTTCATAATTTTCAATTCCAACTTAGCTTTTAAAGAGAACTTGTTTTGGAAATAAGCTTTTAGAAAAAGATTAGTTTTGGAAAAACATTTTGTGGAAAAACAAGTTTTATCAAAAGAATTTTTGTCAAACTATTTTTACATGATAGTAGTATGACACATGCTCATACTCTATGCTTTTACAAGTCCAAAATATTTAACCCTAGACCCAAAACCAAAATTCCAATATTTCAGGTTCTGTAAGTTCTGATTTTCAGAACTTCACAGTGCCCGGTCGACCGGCACTCGACCGGTACTCGACCGGCATGCACAATTTTGTGCATGTGCGTATCAGTCGACCGGGACTCGACCGATACTCTACCGGCCCCCAACCTGCTGCTCTCTGGAAAGTATCAGTCGACCGGGACTCGACCGATACTCTACCGGCCCCCAACCTGCTGCTCTCTGGAAATGCCAGTCGACCGACCCAGTCGACCGGTGAGCCCCAACGGTCGGATTTTTGACCGTTGGCGGTCGACCGACCCGGTCGACCGGCAGTCTGTCAAAAGTTCTGACAGACCCAACAGCTATATTTTCTGACTCTTTGACTTTTGGGATTTGTCTCCAACGAATCTCTTGAGCAGTTTTTGACCCCTATAAATAGGTGGTCACTTCATATGATATGACTAATGTTTTTAGAGCTATCAAGTGAAATTTGACAAGTGTTGTGAAAAGATTTTCCAAAGTTTTCTAAAGAAAAGATTTTTCTCCAAAGCCTAAATTTCCATCACCTTTCTTGGAGCCTATTCCTCTACTTCTCTCTAGTTTTGCACTACACAATCCCATACTCTAAGTCTACTATTTGGTTCTAGGATTGTGCTTAGTGAGCTATTTGTAAAAGTGATCAAGTGTGATCACTTCCATTGTAATTGAGTGAAGTTGTAGAGGCATCGGCCTCAAGGCGAGCTAGTGTGCTCAAGGTGGTGAAGTGTCATCACGGGAGACGGACAAGTGTTGTCCTTGTATTGTTGATCCGGTGGGATCCTCAATAGTGGAAATCCTTCAAGTGTGAAGGCGGGGACGTAGAGCGTGGCTCGAACCTCGGAAACATACCGGCGTGTTTGCGTTTGATCATTTCTCTCTAACTCTATCTCTTTTCTTCTTGCTTCTTTACATTGTCTAAATTACTTGCAAGAAATATTGTGTTGTGCAAATTGCTTAGAGTTAAATTTTTAAATTCCGCATAATTGCCATTATCATATAGCCATCACCTATTCACCCCCCCTCTAGGTGATTTCAATTGGTATCAGAGCCTAACCCTACAACTTAGGTCTAACAACCTTAGGGAGATCCTTTAGTTGGCTATATACATTTGTTGCATTTATTATACATTGTGCATTTTATTCATCATACATGGCATCTCTAGATTTTTCAAGCATTAAATCCCCACCCAAGTTTGATGGTTTAAATTTTCCCATTTGGAAGGTCAAGATGAACCTTTTCTTAAAATCCCTAGGAGTTAAGGTAGCTAGGGCCATCACCAAAGATTTCATTGAACCCACTAGTGATGAGAAAACATGGTCCGAGGATACCACCAAGGACTATGAAGCTAATGCTAGGGCACAATATGCATTGACACAAGCACTTAATGAAGATGACCTTGCACGCATCATTAATTGTAAATCGGCATATGAAGTTTGGAACATGCTTGTTGTGACTCATGAGGGAACGTCACAAGTCAAGAGAGCAAAAGTTGACTTGCTACGTTCTCAATATGAGAATTTTTACATGATTGATAATGAGAGCATTGATGACATGCTCACTCGCTTTACAAAAATAACTAATGCTCTTTCTTCCTTAGGTGACAAGATTGACAACGATCAAAAGATAAGGAAGGTGATTAGAGCTCTTCCCAAAGCTTGGGAAGTCAAGGCGACAACCCTCAAAGAGCTAAATGACAAAGAGGAGATGGACTTCTCCGGCTTCATCGGCAATCTCAAAACACATGAGATGGAGATGAAGGTACGAGAAGAAAGGGAGGCACCCAAGAAGAAATCAATAGCCTTCAAAGCCGCTCCAACCATTCAAGACGAGGATGATTCATCGGACGAGTGCGATGAAGACTTCGCCATGCTCATCCGGAAGGTGGGCAAGATGTTCTATAAGAAGGGAAGACAAAGCAATTTCCGGCGAGGGAAACCTCAAGGGAGATTTGAAAGAAAAAGAGAGGAGCCCGGTCCTTGCTTCCATTGCAAGAAGATCGGTCACCTAATTGCCGAGTGCCCCGCTCTACAAGCAACCACATCCAAGAACGGGCAAAGAAAGAAGAAGGCCATGGTGGCTACTTGGGATGACACGGAGTCGGAATCCGAAGAGGAAGTCGACGCCGCGCACATGTGTTTCATGGCACATGGGGAGGATGCACCAAAGGTAACTCTAGAAAACTCTTTAGATGAGGATGAGTTAACCATGGATGAACTTGCACATTTCTTTGAAGAATTGCAAAATAGGTATGAAATTTCACAATCTCAAAATAAGAAATTAAAAAGAGAAAATGAGGCTTTAAAACATAAAGTAGAAATAGTTGTTAAAGAAAAAGATGTTTTATCTAGTGCATTTGAAAAATTGAAAAATGATTTTGAAAAATATAAACTTGCAAATAAGGGTAAAACCCCCTTGGTTTCAATTGATAAAAATGATTTTGTTGAGATCCAAAAGCGTGTTGATGCCTTGGACTCCACACTTAAAATTTGTGCATTTGATTTGAAAAAGATAGCTTCTAAATTTCCTAAGGGAGTACCCCAAGGGAAACATGCACCTCATACACATACACATGCACGGAAACATACTCACACTCACAAGCATGCATACATGTATGGTAGTGGTAGAATTTATGTTTGCACTCATTGTGGCCGCAAAGGCCATTTAGAAAAATTTTGTTATGCTAAGAACAATGTTAAGAATAAATATGTTTGGGTTCGCCCCGGTACTAACCCTAAAGGACCCTCAAAGATTTGGGTACCAAAAGATCCTCCTAATGTAGGTGACACAGGTGGATCTACTTCCTCCAAGACTTAGGGGGAGACGGTGCCCGGGTGGTAGATGCAACTAAGCTCAAAGTTCAAATCTAGCTTGCATCGCTATCGTGGAGGCACCTATTTTTGGAGACTAACCGTAAATTGGTAACATCTCCATTTAAGAGTTTTTTAATTTTGTATATACAATTGTTATAGGATTGCTAGTTTAGTTTTATGCTTCATTGATACATGATTAGTATAAACTTGCAACTCTAACATGATTGTATATGCCATGTTCAATTTTGATTTCTTTTTGACATGTATACATATGTGTAGAATGGTTAGTTTGCTTTTGTTCATTATTGATACATGCTTATATAGAACTACCTTTCTATCATGATGTGTACATGCCTTGTATTAATTTTCATATCTTGTATTGTTATGCCTTATGTCATACTTGTCCACATGTCCAATTTTTGTGTATCTATATGTATAGTTTAGATTTTGTGATTAAATACTTGTATACATATAGACCTATTTTTCATAAATAAAATAAAACTTTTTGAAAATTTTCATAGTTGAGCAAATACCTTAAAGATGGCAATTGCGCACCTCAACTCATTCAAGAGGAATCAAGAGGATGAAGTTCAGAACCCGTCACTGGGTATTCGGCTTCAACATCTTTATACCTTTGCTTAAATATGTAAAATAAAATTAAAAATTTTGTGTGAAGTTTTGTTGATATGATCACTAAATGAAGATTTAAAAATAATTGTGTTATTCCTGATTATTATAATATAACATATCTTTATAATGTTTATTTATAAAATTTTTTTTGGTCAGAACCTGGTAGCTGGTTTTTCAGACTTACCGGTCGACTGGCCCCTAACCCCAGTCGACCGGCTCTGTCTGAGAAAAATTTTTTGATTTTTTTTGTGCTACCGGTCGACTGCTGGTATAGGACCAGTCGACCGATTTAGATGCAGGACTCTCTGTTTGTTTTCGGTCGACCGGTCCCTCAACACCAGTCGACCGATAGTCGTATTCTGGCATATATTTGACCTTTTTTTCCCACTGTTTCGCATTCTCTCTCTCTCAGTTCTCTCACCAGCGACCGCAGACCCATTTTCCCCAAAATTTCCTTCTTCCAATCCGTTCAACTGATCTTAAAATCCTTCAAAACCCATTTCAATCCTCTCAATTCTAACTCGGATCTTCAATTTCAAGCCGATCCATCCGTCGGATTCTCAAAATTTCTGGATTTCAGGCTAGGGTTTCAGTTTTTCTCAAAGGTAAAAATTTCGAATTTTTCACTTGTTCCTTCTTTCTAGATTAGATCTATCATTTCATTTGTCTTCATATTAGGTTGATTATCTATCTAGATCGTGCTTTTGCGTTCAAAAACCTAAAAATTGGATTTTTATCATGGCTCCAAAGAGACATCGTTCTGAGAAGGGAAAGGGCATTGCCCAATCCTCAACTCAAGCCCCTAGGTCTGAACCTATGTTCCGTAACGATCTTGCCTCTGATCGTTATACTCACTTAGCCCCTAGGAATACCATTTCAGGCAGATTTGTGGCTATGCATGATTTCGAACATTTAGATATCCCCCAAATACTTCGTGCTAACAATCTTGTAGATTTTCTCTCCATTAGGGAGAAGGTTTACACTTCTTTGGTTCCCTACTTTTATGCAAATTTTGAGTTTAGTGGGAACCGGATCATTTCCCGGGTGATGGGTAGGGACATCAACATCTCCCTAGGTCAATTTGCTAGAATTCTTCATCTTTCCACTGATGGAATAGATGTTTACTCCTTTGACCTACATGATTTTCCTGGATATCCGGAGGGTGAGTCTTCACTCACCGCATCCACTCTTCTTCACCAGGATGACAATCCCGATCTGGTGAGGAATGAGATTGTGAGTCAGTATACTCTCCAATCTCAGGTCCTTGCTAAGATTGTATTTCATAACATCGTGCCAAAATCCGGTGAATTTAGCCATGCTCGAGGTCCTGTTCCCTTGATTATCTATTGCCTCCTTAAAGGCATTAAGATAAATTTCCCTCGAGTGATCGCTTCTCACATGAGTGGTGATCAGATTCGTACTGCTGGTAGGAGTCTGCCTTACGGCATGCTCATTACCCATTTGCTTAGGGCTCTAGATTTTGATTTCTCTGGTCAAGCCCCTTCAAAACCCTCTTCAGATTTCAATGCTGCTGCCTTAAAGATGATGGAAGCTCAGTTGCGTCGACACGCAGCTGTGCAACCACCACCTGTTCCTGCAGCTGATCCAGCTCCAGCTCCACCTCCTGTTTTTCCTGCTCCTGAGTTTCATGGTGCTTCTGCTTCTGAGGTCCGCTCGCAGATCGAGGCACATCAGGCCTGGGTCGGTGAGCAAATCTCTGCACTTCGTGCAGATATGGCTGCTCGTGATGCTTCTCTTCGGGCAGACATGGAGGCTCGTGCTGCGATGGATGCTACTTTTCGGGCGGAGGTCCGGAACGACTTGTCATATATGGCTGAGTCCATGAGATATGTGGACGTTCAGTTCCAATCTCTGTTCTCTAAATTGGACATAGTCGTTCCTGACGGGACTCCGGGAGCTCGTCGTCTCCCTGCCACCGGTCCTCCTTTCCCTCCCAGAGCTCGCGTGTCTGTTCCACCACCGCGCCCCAGAGTTGATGCCGTGGATACAGAGGAGGTAGAGTCCTCTTCTTCCTCAGATGATGGTGATGACCAGACGATGGCCGAGGGCTCCGATGACGATGAGGAGGAGGATGACGAGGCCACACCCTGATGCTGCTGAGTGACCTCCCCTTTGTTGATGATGTCAAAAAGGGGGAGAGTTATTTGGAGAGAGATATTTTGTGTTGTGACACCTTGTTATGTATTTTTATTTTTGCTGTGTTGGACATCTTTGCTTTGTTATGTATTTTTATTTTTGTGTTGTGGACATGGATATGGTTGTGTTTTATGTATTTATGTCATGTTGAGACTCACTTTTCTTCATCTATGATATGACATGAAAATATGTGTTTTATGATTATGATTCGCGATAATATGCATGAGTATGATTTTTATATATATGCATATGTTGAGGGGGAGCTTCATTTGAAGACTCTACCCAAAATATCTTGTGATAACTACATATGTTTTGCCATCATCAAAAAGGGGGAGATTGTTGGCCCAAAGGCCATTATCCCGGTTATTTTGATGATAGCAAAACATATTTAGTTATGTATTTAATAATCTTGTTTTTTAAGTATTTCAGGTTCAAGAAACAGATTTTGACGACTCCGCTAAAAGACTCACAATTTTGGAGTTTGCCCAACATTTGCATTCCCAAGCTAAAGCACATAGGAAGCTTCGGAATTTGCGTTGAAGAAAAGTTCAAGAAGAAGATCAAGACTTGCTAAAGAATTCAAGATTTGTATTTTTTATTTTGTTTTTAGATATTTTGTCAAAACTAGATAGTAGAAGTAGAGATATGGGATATCACACACACACACACATTTTCTAGAGTGGTTTATGGCTTCATAATTTTCAATTCCAACTTAGCTTTTAAAGAGAACTTGTTTTGGAAATAAGCTTTTAGAAAAAGATTAGTTTTGGAAAAACATTTTGTGGAAAAACAAGTTTTATCAAAAGAATTTTTGTCAAACTATTTTTACATGATAGTAGTATGACACATGCTCATACTCTATGCTTTTACAAGTCCAAAATATTTAACCCTAGACCCAAAACCAAAATTCCAATATTTCAGGTTCTGTAAGTTCTGATTTTTCAGAACTTCACAGTGCCCGGTCGACCGGCACTCGACCGGTACTCGACCGGCATGCACAATTTTGTGCATGTGCGTATCAGTCGACCGGGACTCGACCGATACTCTACCGGCCCCCAACCTGCTGCTCTCTGGAAAGTATCAGTCGACCGGGACTCGACCGATACTCTACCGGCCCCCAACCTGCTGCTCTCTGGAAATGCCAGTCGACCGACCCAGTCGACCGGTGAGCCCCAACGGTCGGATTTTTGACCGTTGGCGGTCGACCGACCCGGTCGACCGGCAGTCTGTCAAAAGTTCTGACAGACCCAACAGCTATATTTTCTGACTCTTTGACTTTTGGGATTTGTCTCCAACGAATCTCTTGAGCAGTTTTTGACCCCTATAAATAGGTGGTCACTTCATATGATATGACTAATGTTTTTAGAGCTATCAAGTGAAATTTGACAAGTGTTGTGAAAAGATTTTCCAAAGTTTTCTAAAGAAAAGATTTTTCTCCAAAGCCTAAATTTCCATCACCTTTCTTGGAGCCTATTCCTCTACTTCTCTCTAGTTTTGCACTACACAATCCCATACTCTAAGTCTACTATTTGGTTCTAGGATTGTGCTTAGTGAGCTATTTGTAAAAGTGATCAAGTGTGATCACTTCCATTGTAATTGAGTGAAGTTGTAGAGGCATCGGCCTCAAGGCGAGCTAGTGTGCTCAAGGTGGTGAAGTGTCATCACGGGAGACGGACAAGTGTTGTCCTTGTATTGTTGATCCGGTGGGATCCTCAATAGTGGAAATCCTTCAAGTGTGAAGGCGGGGACGTAGAGCGTGGCTCGAACCTCGAAAACATACCGGCGTGTTTGCGTTTGATCATTTCTCTCTAACTCTATCTCTTTTCTTCTTGCTTCTTTACATTGTCTAAATTACTTGCAAGAAATATTGTGTTGTGCAAATTGCTTAGAGTTAAATTTTTAAATTCCGCATAATTGCCATTATCATATAGCCATCACCTATTCACCCCCCTCTAGGTGATTTCATGTGTATGTTCATGTATATGTATCAACATATACATACATACATACATGTATGTATGTATGTATGTATGTATGTATGTATACGTATACATTTATATCCTCATCCAAACATCAAATCTCAATCAAATCATCTATATATACATCTATATGTATAACCACATATCCAAACATAAATTAAATGCAAAGTAAAAGTTAAATATTTTTTGGGTGTTACATTCACCCTACCAAATTAAAATTTCATCCTCGAAATTTCTTGTATGTCTATGTTTAGTAACAAATAACACTAAACTAATACATCAAGTGAACTAATCTAAACAAGAAAACTCTCATGTATATACCATATGTTTTATATTATCAATGACTAAATATGGGCAGATTGTGTTTATATGACTTCGAAAACTACTTATATATCAAAATAGAAGTTAAAAATTTTAAATCTCATCTTCAAATAGCTGTGGATAGTCTCTATGCATATCCTCCTCATGCTCCAAAGATGCTTCTTCTACTCCATATCGGTTTCACAGGACTTTAACTAAAAGAATCACTTTGTTCCTCAATCTTTTGTTCTCTTTAGCTAAAATGCACATTGGAGTCTCTTCTGTAGTGATGTTTGGCTATAGTTACAATTCTTATAAATCCATCACCTACTACTGCTCCTCATATCTAAATGCTTCTTTAGCATTGACACATGGAATACATTATGAATATTCGTCAAAGCGATACGATATAGCTCTAACTCTTTCAATGATTTTGAAAGGTCCAATATGCCTTGGTGCAACCTTTCCCTTCTTTCCAAAATGCTTGACACCTTTCATTGGTGAGACCTTCAGCATCAAGTCTCCAACTCAAACTTCAAAGGTCTTCATCTCTTGTCTGCATAGCTCTTTTGCCTGCTCTGCACCGTAAGGATATGATCTCGAATCACCGAGATCTTCTCAGTCGTCTCTCTAACCATGTCCAGCCCCAACAGTAAATTGTCCTCGGCTCAGCCCAACAAACTGGTTATCTACAAGGCCTCCCATACAATCCTCATAAGGAGCTATACCAATTAGAGAGTGGTAACTATTGTTGTTTGCAAACTTTATAAGTGGAAAGTGTTACTCCAAACTACATTGGAAGCCAAGAATATAGGTGATTGAAGCAAAACCTGCACATAAAAATAAAGAATTTTAGATTTAAAATGAAGATGTGCAAGTGCTCAATTCTTACCGCTATAGCAAGTGGCTATGCGGGTCATGATCCACAAGGAGGGTTTTGTGATAGAAGCGTTTACGTTTCTTTATTGAAATCTTAATGAAGATAAAACGAAGATTCTTCTTTGTTTAAAGAAGTGAAAATGAAAAAGAAAGTTATGTAAAGTTAGAAACAAAATGAGAGATGAAGAAGGTTGAGAGAAATGGAGAATGACTATTTACAAAGAAAGGGTAAAGAAAGTGAATATGTACAAATGAGTCGAAAAAGAATGATTTGGAAGAGGTGGTGATCTATACTAAAGAAATAAAAGAAAAGAAAGAAAGAAGAGTGAAGAAATACTTACCTAGGTTGATTGATGACTTACCTGGAAACCTTTGCATGTTCTACCTTGCATTCGGAGGTGTTCAACGCATAGATCATACGATCGAGCTCAGTCCTCGTGTGAATTATATCATCAAGCTGAGCAAGAATGAATTGATACGGATCTTGAGGAGGAGAACGTCTTTATGAACTATCGTTGGCACTCACACAACCTCGTTATACTAATGCTCCTGGATTCACTTGCAAGCTCATCAAAAAAAAAGAGGTAAAGTAGAAAGAGGGAAAAGAAAATGAAAGTAAAGAAGAACATAAAAATATTACCTTTTATTGCTTGAAACGATTGAAGAAAGGAGAAGGGTACATCAGTGTCACTCTCAACATAGGCCTTCATCTCTTACTTATATGAATCTTCATCTAACCTAAGCTTACATACACATTACATAAAAAGAAAAGAAAAACCTAAACTACAAAATGAAAAACAAGATTAAGTCCTATCTCTGCATGGTCGTTCACTTTTCAGCGCAAAGACTGCCCTTTTATAGGCAAAAACCCACTGTGCAGGATCCCGGGGAGATCGGGGGAGCAAACGCTCCCCTAACTCCCCAACCATGCCGCGAAAATGCGGCTTTGGCCGCGTTTCCGCGGCCAGGGTGTGGTCAGGTGGCCACACCCTGTTGGTGGGTCGCCCTGGTAATTCCTTCTGTTTTTATCTTTAGTTGATTTCTTCGTTTGAATCCAGTATTGTGACGAAATGGCCTTGGATTCTTGGCTTTAACCGATCGATTCTGAGAGGATTCTTCTCAACCGGTTTTCAACCTCTTGATTTTGCCCTGATTTACTGAGTGCGAATTAATTCTGATTTAATTCAGAATTTGGTGGGCTTTTGGGCTCATTTCTCTTCATCTCCTTAAGGAATGGGCCTGCAAATAAATTAAACAATTAATTAGGACAATATAGCTATTATTCTATAATAAGTATGGAAATATGATATTAAATATACAACATTAGTGAACAATCACACCCCCATACCTATCTTTTGCTCGTCCTCGAGCAAAACAACTAAACTATACTAAGGATTATTAGACCACTTTCGCAGGTCACGCGATTGCACTGAGCATGTGCAACAAGCCGTTAAACCTCTAAGTTTCCCCTAGAGGACGAGTTTTCTCTCGTAAGAATTTTCAGCGGATTGCACCCACAAAATCCATAAAGAAAGGGAAATAAAGAGTTAGTATTTTCGAAAAGCATTTTGAAAGGGAAAAATATTTGAAATATAATTGTAAGATCTAAGCAATCTATAAGTTATAGGAAAACTGAATTTTTCATTTCTAAACTTAGTCTCTATTCAAAAATTTATTATCAATCAAGGTAAGGAGTCAAATTGTACTTCTCATCTAGTCTATTACTTTACCCTAAGTCATATGCACCTTGTGATCGTGAAAATTTTGACGAAGGGTTCATTAACTCTAACTCTTATGCCTTATTTATTTATATATATATGCTTTTTTTCTTTTTGGTGGTATTATTCCTTAGTTCTATTAGGCTTTCTAATCTGCCCATGTAACGAGCCTTTAATCGATGACTCCCAAACCAAACGGTCTTAGGGCACCGGGTGAGAAAACACCCCAAGGCCTTAAGGACTCGAGCAAATAAGGCCACAAAACTAAGGATTATATATATAAACCACTTTTAGGCGTGAATACTTATGCTTTATTAGGCACAAATACCCAGCTTAATCAGAAGATTTTTATATATTTTTTCCTTTTCAAACTTATCTAATCATCTTTCGCATAAATACTAAGGCTTGCTTAGGCCAAAGCACCTAGCTAATCAATAATTAGACTTGTTTATCTTTTTTCTTTTTTTTATAAGGCATAAGAATCTTTGTTTTTGAATCCTAAGTGTGTAAGTGTATGAAGTGTGCATATTTCATCAAGGTAAAGATTAAGACTAAATTACTTTGACAAATTATCTTCCTAACCCTAAAAATCAAACAAATAATCTTATTTTGACTAAGTATAAGAAATCCTAATTTAGATTTTCCTATTCCTTAAAATTAACTTAATTTCCTACAAAAAAATATGTCAAAATATTGTTTCTATTTTCAAAAAGTTTTTAAAAGAAAAGAAAATGTTAATTTTTATTTTCTTTTTTTAAATAAAAAGAAAAAACTATGTTATGTTAGACCCTCCCCCACACCTATCTCATGCATTGTCCTCAATGTATGAATTAATGCATAGATGCATGAAAATGAAGAAAGGGGAAGGAAAATGTTACCTTAAGGTGGTGGTTTCGGTGGTGGTCTGATTGGTCTACGAAATGTGGCCCAATCAACTTTTCGTGGGATTCGGAGGAACCCACCAGAAGTTTCTCTAATATAACCCATTAAGATTGTGTATCCATGAAGGATTTTTATTAAGTATTTGACCCCATCTAATTTCCAAATTCCATAACTGATTTTAGAGACAAATTTGTCAACCACCTCGTCCCAGAATGGAGTGTGAAAAGATAGAATGATTGACTTGGACTCAGGAAAGACAGGAACTAATATCGACTCAGGAAGGTGACTTAAGTCAAGTAAAGGTTCAAGAGTCAAAATAAGTTCAGAAATTGGGTCCAAGTCAAGAAGTTGAAACTCAAGTCCACATGTATTTTCTAACAATGGGATGTGACTTGGTATTGGTGATTCAAGTTCAAGAATGATAGGTGGGGGAATCAGAACTGACTCTAAAATATTACTCAAGTTTGGTAACAAAACAGGAGTCAATATTGATTCAGAAAGTTAAACTGGATCACAGATTTGAGAATCTAGGTCACATATCTCATTGAGTTCAATATCAAAAAAATGAGAACTTGCAAATTTGTCAATAGGATTTTCAAAAGTGTACAATTGGAGAACTTGCCAATTTGTCAATAGGATTTTCAAAAGTGTACAATTGGAGAACTTGCCAATTTGTCAATAGGATTTTCAAAAGTGTACAATTGGTCAAGTTCAATATGATCATCAAAAATAGGTGATTCAATTTCATGATGAATTGGCACATGATCCAATGTTGACTCGGGAAAAAGGTTGAAATCAAGTGAAGACACCGGAGTCATTATTGAATCAGGAAGTAAAATTGAATCACTAAGTTGAGGTTCATGATCATATTCATTTTCGAGTTCGATTTCAGGCAAGGGATAACTTGCCAAACTATCAATATTATTTGAAGTTTGGGCAAGTTCAAATGACTGTTCTGAAATGGAACCTTGATTTTCAAAACTACATGACTCTTCAGCTCTAACAGAATGGTTACTGACATCAAAACTGGCCAAACAGTGAGAATATAAAGATTGGACCATCATTTCTATGTCGTGATTATGAGCGTTTTGAGCCTGAGTCATGGCTTCAAGCATCTCTTCATAGGTGATATGTTCATTTTTGTGTTGAAAAGATGAAGTGTTGTCTTGGAATTGGTAGTGAAATTGTGAGTCCATTAGATTTTGAGATTTTTGTTTGGACTCACGCATACTCATTTTCAAAATTGATGGTTTTCTATTATGGACTGGTGGATCTGAGTATGAATCTTGAAAATATTGTGGACTAGGTGGAGAAGGAGGACAAGTTGATTGAAAATTGGACTCGGGGTAGGTGAATCCCCACTGACTCTGTGAAAAGTTGAAATCGTTATGGAAATTATAGTCATACGATGGGGGACATGGGTTATATTCATTCGGATAAGACCAATCCGGCACACTAGGTTGATTAAAGTTATGATATGCCGGGTTGGTAATATCCGAAAAAGAGTTTGATGTGTAATATAGATTATTATTAAAGTTGAAAAAATTGTTGTTATAAGCCATATCACACAATAGAATACAAACACAAAGAAGAAAACAAACAAATAAACAAACAAAAAAAAGAAAAAATTCTAAACTAAGTTAGGGTAGACCTATGACCTAGACGACTCCTAACTGGTTAGACTGTCCACGGGAGGTCTAATGCAGACTTTGACCACAAGCTAATCAGCCAGGTCAGGGCAAGGTTGGTGAGAGTTTTTTCGTCAAAAACGTTCCTTAATTAAATAACCACCAATCTTTGGGCTTTCGACCCTTAATCCCTTTCCTAGACACTGATTTTGCAGGAGTCAAATTCCAACATCTTTCCCCCTTAGGATAATCTCCTAATTGAGTCCGAGATGTCCCTAGGGCCAACGTCTACTCATTTTAAGTTAGGCTTGGGTTAGTGAGTGCTTGGAATCTGATTTTTGGGCGAAGGAAGGGTGATTAAATCCCCACCTTATCTTGTTAAGGGTTAGTGCCCTTAAGATAAGTTTGTGCAAGTGTACAAGATATGTAAATAAGAATCACTCAAAGCAATGAAAATCAACCAAGAGATGAGTCCGATTCTACATTCAATGAGAACGTACCTTACTCCAGCACTCTTCAACAGTAAAAATAAATGAATTGAAAAGACACGTGCATAAAATGCAAACGTCTAATTAATTTTTTTTAACTTTTTCAACAAGTATTTTACTGTTGTTTATTAGCAGGCTTTTGGTGATGGCATATAAGAAAAAATAAATTGCAGAAAACTAGAATTTTGCAAGTCAAGCAGCCCTGCAAAAAACAACATTAGTAGTCAACTCCTTTTTGCCGTGGATCCGCGGCTTTGGCCGCTAAAACGCGGCAAAGCAGAGGGCACTTGGTCTCTGCTTTCTAGAGCAGAGGCCCAATACCACTTATATGTTACTGCAATTTTGATTTTCTGCTTTGCTTGCCCTATAACCTGCAACAGAGAAGAAAGTTCGTTTTAGTTCTAAAAAATTTTCAATAAAAAATCAGATTTCAATAAAAACGTTACCCTCCCCAACAACGGCGCCAAAATTTGATTGAAGCAAAACCTGCACATAAAAATAAAGAATTTCAGATTTAGAATGAAGATGTGCAAGTGCTCAATTCTTACTGCTATAGCAAGTGGCTATGCGGGTCGTGATCCACAAGGAGGGTTTTGCGATAGAAGCGTTTATGTTTCTTTATTGAAATCTTAATGAAGATAAAACGAAGATTCTTCTTTGTTTAAAGAAATGAAAATGAAAAAGAAAGTTATGTAAAGTTAGAAACAAAATGAGAAATGAAGAAGGTGGAGAGAAATGGAGAATGACTATTTACAAAGAAAGGGTAAAGAAAGTGACTATGTACAAATGAGTCGAAAAAGAATGATTTGAAAGAGGTGGTGATCTATACTAAAGAAATAAAAGAAAAGAATGAAAGAAGAGTGAAGAAATACTTACCTAGGTTGATTGATGACTTACCTGAAAACCTTTGCATGTTCTACCTTGCATTCGGAGGCGTTCAACGCATAGATCATACGATCGAGCTCAGTCCCATGCGCATTATATCATCAAGCTGAGCAAGAATGAATTGATACGGATCTTGAGGAGGAGAACGTCTTTATGAACTATCGTTGGCACTCACACAACATCATTATACTAATGCTTCTAGATTCACTTGCAAGCTCATCAAAAACAAAAGAGGTAAAGTAGAAAGAGGGAAAAGAAAATGAAAGTAAAGAAGAACATAAAAATATTATCTTTTATTGCTTGAAACGATTGAAGAAAGGAGAAGGGTACATCAGTGTCATTCTCAACATAGGCCTTCATCTCTTACTTACATGAATCTTCATCTAACCTAAGCTTACATACACATTACATAAAAAGAAAAGAAAAACCTAAACTACAAAATGAAAAACTAGGCTAAATCCTATCTCTGCATGGTCGTCCACTTTTCAACGCAAAGATTGCCCTTTTATAGGCAAAAACCCACTGTGCAGGATCCCGGGGAGATCGGGGGAGCAAACGCTCCCCCTAACTCCCCAACCATGCCGCGGAATGCGGCTTTGGCCGCGTTTCCGTGGCCAGGGTGTGGCCAGGTGGCCACACCCTGTTGGTGGGTCGCCCTGGTAATTCCTTCTGTTTTTATCTTTAGTTGATTTCTTCGTTTGAGTCCAGTATTGTGACGAAATGGCCTTGGATTCTTGGCTTTAACCGATCGATTCTGAGAGGATTCTTCTCAACCGGTTTTCAACCTCTTGATTTTGCCCTAATTTACTGAGTGCGAATTAATTCTGATTTAATTCAGAATTTGGTGGGCTTTTGGGCTCATTTCTCTTCATCTCCTTAAGGAATGGGCCTGCAAATAAAGTAAACAATTAATGAGGACAATGCATCTTTTATTCTATAATAAGTATGAAAATATGATATTAAATATGCAACATTAGCGACCAATCAATAGGCCCTCAACATATCTTCCAATACCTGATGTTTTCCATTGATTCGATTAGGGAAAAATGTACAAAAAGGTTGAAGATAATTACAAGTAATTAAAAGAAAATTTACAAGAACTCCTCTCAGAGTTTTGGGAAAGTGTGCCAATGAGAGCCTGCTCAATGTGTGGTCAATTTGTCCAGTTGATGATGCGAGCGACCGAGACTTTGAATCTTCTGCTTGAAATTCCTTCTCACTTAGTTTCAGAGATTCTTTGAGAATAAAAGATTTAGGATATTAGTACCCTGAAAGAGAAATAAAATTCTCTAAAGAACTTGAAAGTTAGAGATTGATCTCTTGTTATGAATTATTTTTTAATAGGATTTCAAAAGTTTCTTATTTTAAAATATTTTGCTACAAATGTTTTTGTAACGCCCTAATATTTTAACACACCAGCTACTTTGATTACACTACAGTCTGGGTAAGAACTTTATAGCTCTTATAATATGATACATAACTCAAGCTGTTCAAATATGAATATAAGATCGGAAATAAATCATATTGGTAGAAATATAACATGGGAGAGAAATACATGTCATACATAAAAAGCCTCAACATATGGAAACTAAGTCCAAATATATATAAAAAAGTCTAAACTTATAGATACAAGATCCAACATCAAATACAAGAAAATTTAAACATGGATACAAAGTCTAAATCAAAAACATGTACAATACCAAAAATATGGATACATGTATACAAAAGCAAAGACTCTTTCTAGAGCACTTTATCCACCTATAACTAGAAAGGACGACTACCAATGTCTCCGTCACTCAGCGCCTCTACGGATTATCCACGAACAGCCTAAAAAATAATAAATCAACTGGTGTTAGACACCAACAAGTCTATCTCAAATAGGTACCTTTCGATCATGATCCTGAGGCTGACTCAAGTCAAGGAGGCAATGAAAGTGATCAAAAATATAAATAACATAAATAACACGGTAGTAGGCATGATATATTGTAAGCATGTAAATAACAATGATAAACATGCACATACATGATACTAAATACACCAATAATTATAAAGATACACTATTTCACACAAATATCGTATGTGTGCAACACAAATGGTAAACATATCTAAACCACCTTACAAAAATCATCATTATTTACAATCGTTATTTTTCGCTATACTTCGCATCCCTCTCATCCACGAACCTCATCTGCTTCCCCCTCATCCACAAATGGTTTCATCTGCATCCCCCTCATCCACAAATGGAAAATCACCTCCAACCATCAGAAACCAACATCCATTCGTCCTATATGACATGGGTGAACATTTATACCAAACATGCTTTCAGTCTTTATATCACACAAAGCATTCTTATCAATGCATAATTCTAAAACATATCATTTCAACGAATTTTTCCTAGATTTCATAAAAATAACTCTTTTATAAACCTAGCATTCTTAATACTCATGTATAAGCAAAGCATTAAACACATGATGAACATGTATAAATCTCAATTTAAAACTAAATATGCTTTCAATATAAAGATTTCATCTTTTAATTCATCTCTACTATAGATCTCATAAAAATCACATTTTAATAGATCCACACCACTCTATATTCATACGGGTATGAGCTACTAACTATAGGATGCATATAGACAACTTAGCCAAATTTAAGTATGAAAATCAACCACAAAATCATATCTCTACTCTCATGCAAACTCTTAAACATCAAGACATAGCAAGATGCAAGCAAAGAAGGAAGACTTGCCTTGCTGGGTCAAGAGGAAGTGATTTTGATGAAGAACACTAAAAAGTAGGTCCTTTCCAAGCATAGCATCCAACCTAAAAGAGATTGAAGAGCTTCTCCTTTGAAATCTCATTCAAATTCCTACTTTCTCTCTCTAATTATTCTAGCCAACTCTGGAGGGAAGAAGAGACTGAGAAGAAAGAGTGAAAAGAACCAAAGAAAAAGCCCCAGAGTTTCTATATATAGGGTAGAGTGAGTAAAGTTAAGGTCTGATCAGAATGAAACTCTGTCACCCAGATAAGTCGACTAATAAGAGGGATTAGTCAACTAATAGTTTATAGGTCTGTTTTGTTAGGTACTAATGAAGAAAATTTGTTGACTAGAACAAAGTCGGTTGTATTAGTCAACTACTCCGTCGCATCCAGTCTTCTGTTGACACCCATTAGTCGACTAATCAAAATAATAGTCGACTAGTCTGGCATAACCTATTTTCTGTAAAATGCCACTAGTCGATTATATCAGGGTATTAGTTGACTATTCTGAGTCAAATGTCAATAAACTTATCTACTGGTGTTCTCATTTGACTATATTGTCATGTTAGTTGACTAGTTTGTGCATCATTTCACCAAATCTCTTAGTAACATGTATATGCACATATATACACATCACCTCACCAAATCTCATACATATATGTACACATACATATATCACTCACCTATATCATCAAAACTCTTAACAATACATTTATAGAGAGAACAAAAGAGAAAAATGTACCTCAGCCGCCAGATGAGAGATTCTCTCAGCTGGCGGTAGCATAGCTGAATCTCAATTATAGATCCTGTTGCAGCATTATCATGGTCGCAGTATTCTTGTGAGGACTACTGTCATGGTCACAATATTGTTTGTAAGAACTGCTACCATGGTCGCAGTATTTTACATGAACCGCTATCATGGTCGCAGTACTAATTAGACTGAGAATATCTAAAATTTTTTAGACTGCAACCAGGATCGCAATGCCAGCTAAGAGAGTTTCGCAGCTGGTGGCTGAGGTACAGATACCCATACACATACACACACACATATTCATCCATAAATGAATAATAAATCTTTAAAATTTTTAGGGTGTTACATTTACCCACCTAAATAAGAATTTTGTTTCTGAAATTCAACTACCAAGGAAATTAATAATAGTCAAACAAGATGGGTTAATACAGTTATGTATATTCTAACTTCTAATTGCACAAAACTTGTGGGTTGAAGGAATAACCCCAACAAGAAAACCCTCATGTACATACCATATGTTTCGCAAAGTTATAGGTTAAGGGCGTGTTTGTTTCGCCGCAAAACGCAAGTCGTAAAACTTCTTTTTCATTTTCCGTTGTTTGTTTCGCTGAAAAACAAGTTGCAAAATGCAACTCTTCTTTTCCCACTTACAGTTGATACAATTAAATTTGTGGTCAAGTAAATCTCACATTTACACTCATATTTTCTCACTTGCAGTTGCTACAGGTAATTTTGTGGTCATGTAACTCTCACTTGTAGTACACTTACAGTTCAAAACAGTTACTTGATAATCAATATATAATTTAATATTATTAAATATTTAATATTTTAAATAGTGTTCAATTTCTTATTTAATTATTTAATTATTTTATATTTTTAATCTTTAATTTTTTATTGTTTTTAATATTGTTTTAATATTTAATATTTTACTATTTTAATTTAATATTTTATTTAATTCTTTATTATTTTATTAATACTTATTCCATTTTTATTATTTTATTTAGAGTTAATATTTTATTAATATAACAATATTATACTTTACTATATAGTTAATTATTTATTTTTTAATATAAAAAATTCCTTTATTAATATCATAATATATTTTATTACTATATTAATATTTTATTATGTTAATATTGTAATAATAATCCAGTATAATAATACTATAATGATTATTTATTATTAAATTATAATTATATTTTATTTTGTTAATTTATATTTATATAATATTACAATAATATTATAATAAAATTTATATTATTATAGTTTTCAAGTTTTTTTAATATTATAATATTATAACTATATTTTATTAATTTTAAGATTTTTTAATATTTATATTTTATTAGTATTTTTAATATTTTATTAATGTTCTTTAGATTTTCTTAAAATTTTATATTATTTATTTAGTTAATATTTTAGTAATATTTTACTATTTATACTAATATTTTATTAATATTATTGTTATAAATAAAATATTAAGATTATTAATTTTTATCTCAAATTTATTAATATAATTTAATTTGCAATAGTAGATTTAATTTAATAGTATTTATAATATTTAAATCACTTCTACAGTTAATTTTGTGGTTAATTTTTTCACTTACACTTTTACATTACCAACCAAACACCGTAAAACACAATATATTTTATCATTTACACTTTTACTTTATCAACCAAACACCGTAAAACACAATATATTTTCCATTTACACTTCACTTTATCAACCAAACACCGTAAAATACAATATATTTTCTCTGCTACAGTTCACTTTTTTCATTCTCATTTTACGACTTACGACTTGCGACGTTTTGCAACGAAACAAACAGGCCCTAAATATATATGATCTATGTTAATCCAATATCTAAATACAAACAATTATCACATCACCACCCAAAACGTAATTAATGCAATAATCAAATCAAATCACATGTGCCCATATACATGTCCTCACACACATACGAAGCCCAGAAGTTATCCCAAGTGTCTAATGCATACAACAATTAAAACAACATAGAAATTCACGCATGCCCATACACGTGCCCACACATACATGCAAATCTCACGTATGCATGCAATAATTCAAATAAAATGAGATTACTCCAATATCAATTATGAGGCATCCATAACATCGAGTAGAACTAGGTTGAAATCAATAACACAATACAACCATGTGATCATCCCCACTTGGACTTGTAATATCGCGGATTCTAAACTCGAAGAATCCTATAGAATCTTATGCTTGCTCCAAACTTAAACACAGGTTATAAAAACCTAGGACACTTGAACCTAGAGCTCTGATAGTTTTCTTTTGAATACTAAAGATAATTTGGACAAGTTTGATGCTAGATCTGATGAAGGTATCTTTGTTAGATATTCTACTAGGAGTAAAGCATATAAGATTTTCAATAGAAAAATTTTTACTACTGAAAAATATTTGCATGTTACATTTGATGAATTTTTCCCTAAATCTTCCCATGATAGGTGTATTGATGATGATGATATTATTGACATGTCTCAATTAATGCTACTGTTAATACATCTCATGTTAATACTAACATCTTTGACAAAAATGAAATTTCTTCTAATTTATCGAAAGCTTTTGTTGAGTTGAGAAATCATCTTCATGATTTGGTTATTGAAGATATTTCACAATGTATTCAAATTCGATCCAAATTGAATTTTATCACTTTTGTTACTTTTTTATCTTCTGTTGAGCTGAAAAATGTTAAAGAAGTATGTATTAATGAATTTTCGATTAATGCCATGCAATAAGAGTTAAATCAATTTGTTAGAAATGATAGTTGAGATCTTGTTCTAGGATCTCTTGATCATCCTATCATTGATACCAAATGAGTGTCAAAACAATCTTGATGAATCGGGACAAGTGGTGAAAAACAAGACTAGATTGATTGCATAAAGTTACAACTAAGAAGAATGTATTGATTTTGATGAAACTTATATTCTAGTTGCTAGACTTGAATCCATTCAAATTTTACTTGCATATGCGTGTGTTATGAATTTTAAACTTTATCAAATGAATGTTAAAAGAGCTTTTTGAATAATTTTATTGAGGAAGCTGATTTCAATAAGCAACCTCCCAGTTTTGAACATGAAAAATTTCCCGATCATGTTTTCAAATTAAAGAAGACTTTACATTATCTTAAACAAGTACCCCGTACATAGTATGATAAATTCAAAAGTTTTCTTTTGGATTCCAGTTTTGATATTGATAAGGTAGATACCACTTATTTTATTAAACATATCAACAATGTATCTTGCTTATTCAAATATATGTTGATGATGTAATATTTGGATCTACTAATGATAATTTTTATCAAGAAATTTCTAAGACCATGTAGAGTGAATTTGAAATGAGTCACATGGGTGAACTCAACTTCTTTTTAGGTCTTCAAATCAAGCAAATGAAATTAGATATATTCATTAACCAAAGTAAATACGCTAATGACCTTATCAAGAGAATTGGTATGGAAAATTCTGGAAGTAAGAGGACCCCGGTGAGCACTACAATAATGATAAATAAAGATGAACAAAGTAAGAGTGTTGATAAAATATATATATATACCGAAGTATAATTGGTTCACTCTTATACATTACTGCTAGTAGACCTGATATTATTTTCAGTGTTTGTTTATGTGCACGGGGGGCACATTGTAGGAATCTGACCATAAGTTAATCGGTCAGGTAGGAGAAAGATCAGTGGGAGGTATCCATGCCGGAGCAACGGGCCTAATTATACCGAACCACTATTCTTCAAGGTTTCGCTTCTCAATCACCAACCTTTAACACCGATTTGATAAGAGTCAAATTCTAACAACTTTTCCCTTAGGTCAATCTCTTAAATAAGTCCGAGATATCCCTAGGGGCCAACGGTCTAGCAAATTTTATTTAAGTTGGGATTGTGTAAGTGGGGAAGTGATTTTTGAGCTAAGAGAGGGTAATGACTTTTCCACCTCATGTTATATCGAGATATGCCCTTAAATTTAATTCGTGCAAGTATGCAATATAGAAGATAATGAATACAAAAAGTGAGTAAATCACTCATGTGTTTGTCCTAACTATATGCAATGCAATATGTACACCTCGATCTAGATCACAACAACAAAAGAATAAAATGCAGTATATTGCAATGAAAATTGACACATGCCTAGGTGCAAATGTCTAAATCATTTTAAAATATTCAATTATCATATTTTAGTTCTTAAAATTATTACAGTGCACAGGTAATAAAAATAGAAAAATAACTACAGAAAATAGCAATATACAAAGATTTACCCAACAACACAAAATTTTCAAAGCACTTGCTGCTTGCTTTCTTGAGCAGGGGATGCAAGCAAATGTGGACTTCTACAATGCTAAAATTTAGTCCTACATATCAAAAATAAAGAAGAAAAGTGAACAAAAATGTGAGATCAAACCGTTCCCATCCCCGGCAACGGCGTCAAAATTTGATCGGGGGAACTGTGCACGAAAAGTGTGTGTTTTTGAAAAGTGTGTGTTTTGACTTCCTCGATTCTTCTATTATAGCATAGAGGCTAAATGGGTCGAATCCACAGGGACGGAAAACGATAAAAACTTTACTGGTAAGTTAACATATGTGTTAACGGTTCTTCTATATTTCAAAGAATGAAAAGAAAAGAAAACAAAGAATGAAAAGAGAAGTGTACGGTGAAAACAAAGATAGAAACATTGAAGAGAAGGTATTTGTGATTTTTATATTTATTTCTAAAACAAAGTAAAAAAGAAAGAAAACACATGACTACTAGCTACTATTGGCTTCATCACTATGCTAACCTCTTAGTGAAAGTTGCCTCACATGTTTCCTTGGCCATCACTAGTCCTTGGTTCAAGAGCTTTACAAAGCATTGCTCATAAGATCACTTTCACATCTAAACTCAACAAATAAGAGCAAGCTACACTTAAACCATCAAAACTAACTATAGCAAGTATGGAATAAAGTAATAGTAACTTGTTAGAGAGTTAGATGTTAGAGTGTTAGAATTTATCATCATGATCCGTCAATGGCTCTTGCAAGAGCAAGGCCAAATAAAGGTTATTAGATTCATGAGGATTATAAAGTAAAGAGTTAGCAAGTTAGTGGCCAGTGGTTAGTTGCCATGAGAGAAAAAGCTAAGCATGTAAAGAGTTAAAGAGAAAAAACCAATAGAGATATGGAGAGAACCTTTCATAGAATGTCACATTCCATTACAAGAAACCTAACCCTCATCCTATGCATCTCTCTCTACCTCATTACATGATCTACAAAGGAAATGAAAAATAAAAGAAAGAAGAAAACTGCACTAAAGTACACAAATGGGAGAAACTACCCCTAAAAACTCTCCTCTCTTCTGTTCTGAAAAACCTGGGGTATTTATAGGCAAAAAGGGGAACCAGAGAGGCATCACAGGGCCACGCGTCGAAGCTTGACACGTGGCCCCACCAGAAGGCCATGAAATCGCGATTTTTGTCGTATTTTCATGGCCCTTCTAGGGCCGCGTGCGCCGCACCAGGGTGTGTAGCTTTCTGATGCACACCCCCTTGGTACTTGCTATCGGTTTGCCGAAATTCACTCCCAGATTTGACAGATCCAGCTTCCAAAAGTTAATTGTTATATTTGTAGGCTTTAAATATAACCAAATGAATAGGATTTTGGGCTTCTTCTTCATTTCATACCATGGACCTAGAAACATACAAGAGAAGTATTATTAACAGAATTTAATATTGAATAAATGTGAAGGTGTGGTATGAAATATGCAATTTTAGAGAGTAATCATACCCCTACACTTATCTTTTGCTCGTCCTGAGCAAAACAGAAAAATTAGGAAAATTATTACACCACTTTTGCAGGTGATGCGATCGCACTGAGCATGTGCAACAAGCCATTAAACCTCTAGGTTTCCCCTAAATGAGGAGTTTTGTCTCCTTTGGGTTTTCAGTGGATTACACCCACAAAATCCATAAAAGAAAATAAAATAAAAGTTAGTATTTTGAAAATGCATTTTGAAATAAAGAAAAGTGTTAAAATAATTTTACGAAAATTTATGTAATCCAAGGTAATAAGTTAACCAGAAATTATTCTTTCTTAAACTAAGTCTAAATGCAAAATCTTGTTATAAATTAAATGTAAGAATTTAAAATTGAATCGATTCATTGATATTTTATAAAACTCTTAGAAAATATACACTTTGTGAATTGTGAAGATTTTTGGGATATCAACTATAACATTCATGCCATTTATTTATATCAATTTTTTTCTTTTTTCCGTTTTTCCTCTTTCCTTAGTTTTCTTAGGCTTTTCAACTTACCCGGGTAGTGAGCCTTTTGCCAGCTACTCCCAGCCAGATGGTTTTAGGAAACCTGATGAGAAAATATCCCTCGGGCTTAAGGACTCGAGTAAACAAGACCACAAAACTAAAGGGGATTATTTTGTTTTGTCTACCATTTTAGGCATGAATAATCATGTTTGTTGAGCCATAACTGCCCAGCTTCAATACGTAATTTTATTATCATTAATTTTTATATATATTTTTATGACATTTTCAGTCTTTGTTTCAATCCCAAAAAATTGTGAAGTGTGAAGTGCATACATCTAAAGCAAAAAATTTGAGATCAAATTATCTTTTCAATATTACTTTCTTATCCTAAACTTTAAATAAAATCTATTATTTTGACTCGATTTAAGAATTCATAATTTTAGGTTTTCTTAATTCCTAATATCCTCTTAACTTTATTAATAATAAATCAAAACTATTTCTCTTATTTCAAAAAAAATTGTAAAAAGAAAAGAAAAGAGTTTCTATACAAAAGAAAAAATCTAAAAAATTTCTAAAAATATGTGTAATAAAAAGTTTAGAACAGCCTATGTTAGAAAACCTTCTCCCACGCTTATCTCATGCATTATCCTCAATGCATCGTGAATGTGTATATGCATGAAACAAATGCAGAGGGAAAAAAATTACTTCATGGTGGTGGTTTCGGTAGTAGTCTGATTGGTCTACAAAATGCGGCCCAATTTAGAGATTGTGGATCTTACAGGAACGTACCAGTGGCCACTCAATATGACCCATTAAAGAATGATGAAGTGTATGATCTTATTTAAAAGATTATCCCCATCCAAATTTCAATTTCCAAAAATAATTATTGAGTTATTTAGCTCAACATCCTTGTCCAGTAATGAAGTTTGATTGTGTAAGATGATTGATTTGGGCTCAAACGGAATATGAATAAATACCGACTCGGGAATGTGACTTAGGTTAAGTCGAGATTCAAAAGTAGGAGATGAAATGGTTCAAAAATGGACTCCAAACTAAAAAATTGATGTTCACACACTTTTCCCATTAACAGAATTTGATCATAAGGTATTGGTGATTCAACTTCACAGTGTACTGGTACAGGATTCAATGTTAACTCCAGAATATAAAAAAATCTGATAAAGATACCAGAGTCATTATTGAATCAAAAAGCAAAATGAAATTATCAATTTATGGATCAGGATCACATTGCTCAAGTTCAATTTCCAGAAAAGGATAACTTTGCAAAATGTCAAGATGATTCTCAAAATTTTGGGCAAGTTCAAATGAATGTAATGAAATTGAATCTTGATTTTCACTCACGAAGGAAATATGAATGGGTAAAATGAACAATTCAATCTCAGAAATTATGGGACTTAAAACTGGCTCAAGAATGTTACTTAGTTTATGCAACACTATTGGAATCGATATTGATTCAAGGATTGGACTTGAATCGCTAAACTGAAGCTCAGGTTCACAGTCAACATCATGTTCAATTTTAGGAAATAGACAACTTATCAAAATACTAAGGATTTGATTTTGGTCAAGTTTAGGTAGGTATGATGAAATTGAAGCTTGATTTCCAGAATGACATGATTCTTTGGCCTATATCAAAATTTGATGGACATTAGAAGTCAACCATATTTTGAATTAGTCACTCGGACTCTTGCACGAATTCTATAATTTTTTCCAGCAATGATTTTTCTTTTAGTGGTTCTAGAAAAGCACTATATGGATTTTGAAAATTCTGTGGATCTGATGAGGCCGTCATGATTTCAAATTATTTTTAGACCTCTAACATGGCCTTCATACTCTTTTGCAACTCTAATTTTTCTTTAATTGGTAGTTCTGAAAAAAAGAGTATGTGAAGTAAAATGCGGGAAAGAAGATGGTAGACAAGGTGATTGATAATTTAACTTGGGGGAGATGAATTCCATGGACTCTGTGAAGAGTGAAAATTACTTTGAAAATTATGATCATATTGAGTCAGATAAACCTAATCCGGCCAATATAATTGATTCACGTTATACACAGCTGGGTTGGAGTTATCCGAGTCAAATGAGGCTGGGGTGAAAAGTAGATTGATTGAGATTTTCCTGCACACAAAAATAAAGTATTTTAGATTTAGAACAAGATGTGCAAGGTGCTCAATACTATCCGCGGTAGCAAAGGCTATGCGGGTCGTGATCCTCAGGGAGGGACTAGCGATGGAAGCATTTAAGTAAGCTATCTCTATTTTATGTATTTTCTTATTAACAATGGTATTTACAATGAGATGGGAGATATAGATTGGAGAAAGGTGGAGTTGGTGATCTATACTAAAGAAATAGAAGAAAGGAAGAAGACTATATAATACATACCTACCTCTTCAGTCCTACTTACCTTTGATCCTTTTGCGACGACTTACTTTGCTTTGGAAGGCGTTCAAGTATGGCGTATAGGATCGTCCACCTTCGCGATCTACACTACAAAAAGAAAAGACTGGCAAGCGACGGCTTGTTCATCTCCATAGGCCATCAAGGGCTCTTCTTGGGCTAGGCAGTCTCGAAGCAATCAGATCTCACGGTTTGCAAGTCATTAGAGAGAATAACACAAGAATAGAAAAATAAAAAGAGAATAAAAAACGAATAACAAGAATAGACATAACAAAGACAAACCTTCGAGTGGATTTCATTAACAATGGAAGAAAAGTAGGCTTACACCGCTGTCACCTCAGTACAAGCATGGACTCCTTCCTCCATGAAAGCTTCCACCACTCTCAGTTACAAAAATTACAAAAGAAACCGAAAATAAAAACCTAACCTAGCCTAAAAGAAACCCTAACTTTGCACTGGATTCTCTGTTAAATTCTGTACGCCTTTTCTGTTGCGTCTGCAGGGGTATTTATAGGTGCAGAAGGAAGTAGAGTCCCAGATAAACTCGTGCACGAAAGCCGTTGCCCTGGCTTAGCCCTACTGCCGCGGAAACGAGACTTGGGCCGCGTTTCCGCGGCCTAAGTGTGTCGGTTGGCCACGCGCTTTGGCGCGTGGCCTCCTCTGGTCCGTTCATCTGGGCGTATGCTTCTGGAAGCTTGATCCTGGCTCTTTATCTTGGGATTTCGATATAACTTGGGAAGCAAGTTACCTAGATCTCAAATCTCCCAATATCTTTTTAAACAAATTTCATTATCTTTGCACTTTCTTCTTTGGTTTTTATCCTCATCCTGCAAGTGTTTAGGGTTGAATAAAAGTCTATCCTTCTCTCTTCTTTGTATTTGCAACTTTTGCCCTTGGTATTTGCAATTTTAACAATTGATATTTGCAACTTTTACATTGGGCTTTAAACATAGGCTTTGGGCTTCTTTTGAGGCTTTATTGCATTATTTTTATTTCTCAAGGCCTGCACACAATAAATCATAAAATATTAGTAAATGTGCAGATTTATATGAATAAATATGAAAATGTGATAGTAAATGTATGGATAAAAATGCACTTTTCACTGCCAATCACACCCCCACACTTATCTTTTTGCTCGTCCTCGAGTAAAAATCAAAAAGAAAAAGAAAAACTAAACTAGCTAACTCACTTTCGTAGGAATCACGATTGCACTTAGCACGTGCAACAAGCCGTTAAACCCCTAGGTTACGCTAAAGGACGAGTGTTGTCTCGTGAGGGTTTTCAGCGGATTACACCCACAAAATCCATAAAAAGGAAAATATTTGAAATACTTTTGAAAAGACTAAGTAGTCTATAAGTTTTAGGATTATCATTTTTATTCATTCTTAGACTTAGTCTTTATAAAGTAAATTGTTATCCAATTTAGGTAAGGATCAAAATTGAAGTTGTGTATAGTCTTTTTCGTTACCAAAAATCATATGCATCCTTATGAATTTTACTAGGAATTTCTTAACTTGGACTCTCATGCCTCTTTATTATTATTATTATTATTATATATATATTCTCTTTTTTTTTAATATGTATAACTCATCTAATTTTCTTTCGTGTAAGCATCAAGGCTTCTTGAGGCCCTCATACCTAACTAATTGACTATTAGATGTGTTAGTACATATAAAAGTAATTTTCTTAGTTTGGGCTTTCTAATCCACCCATATAGCGAACTTAAAGTCTGTGGCTCCCAAACCGGTCGGCTTTAGGGCACCAGGTGAGAAAACACCCCGCGGACTCAAATTCGAGTGAACTAGGCCACAAAACTAAGGACTTTATTTTATTTAGAACTCACCTTTAGGCGTGAATACTTATGCTTCTTGAGGCACATGTATCCAGCTTAATGGTGGATTTTTTTATTTTAATAATTTTTATGAGGCACAAGGGTCTTTGTCTTAGAATCCTAGATATGCATTAGGTATGCACATTTCATTAAGGTAAAATTAAGACTAACTACTTATTCAATTTCTCCTCCTATACCTAAAAATTCAATAATTTATTTATTTTGACCAAGTTTTTAGAAATCCTAATCATGATTTTCCTAATTCTTAAGACTGACTTAGATTTATTTCAAAAGATAAGTTAAAATATTGTCCTTTTTTAATTTTTTTTATTAGCAAATTTTGGTTAGTTTCTTCCTATGTTAGTATGTTAGTAAAGCCTACCCCCACACTTATCTCATGCATTGTCCTCAATGTATGAATGAATGCATATATGCATGAAAAAGAAGAAGGGGAAGGCAGAAGTTACATCAAGGTGGTGGTTCTGGTGGTGGTCTAATTGGTCCATGAAATGCGGCCCAATCTACTTTTTGTGGAATTCGAGGGAACCCACCAAAAATCTCGCTTATATAACCCACTAAAATGTATGTATAATCATTTTTTAATAATTTCACCCATCAAATTTCCATAATTCATAATTATATTCAGAGTCAATTGTGTCAACC
This sequence comes from Agave tequilana, assembly GCA_038442645.1. Lineage (NCBI taxonomy): Eukaryota > Viridiplantae > Streptophyta > Magnoliopsida > Asparagales > Asparagaceae > Agave > Agave tequilana. The sequence continues at coordinate 25,229 of JAVJIF010005150.1, read as the reverse complement.
GCCTTGTCCCAGAATGGAGTTTGAAAAGATGGAATGATTGACTTGGACGTCATAAGTACGGGAACGAATACTGACTCAGGAAAGAAACTTAAATCAAGTAAGGGTTCAGGAGTCGGGCTAGGTTCAGGAAATGGGTCCAAATCAATAAGTTGAAGCTCAAGTCCACAATAATCTTCCCTCAATGGAATGTGACTCAATGTTGGTGATTCAAGTTCTGGAATGATAGGTGTGGAAATCAAAACTGACTCTAAAAGATTACCTAAGTTGGGTAACAAAACAGGAGTCAATAATGATTCGAGAATTTGAACTTGATCACAGATTTGAGAATCTAGGTCACATATCTCATTGAGCTCAATATCATAAAAATGAGAACTTGCCAATTTATCCATGGAACTTTCAAAATTATAAAATTGGTCAAGTTCAATATGATCATCAAAAATGGGTAATTCAATTTCATGATGAATTGGCACAGGATCTAATGTTGACTCGGGAAAAGTGAAATCAGGTGAAAACACCGGAGTCATTATTGAATCAGGAAGTAGAATTGAATCACCAAGTGGAAGATCATGATCATGTTCATGCTCAAGTTCTATTTCAGGAAAGGAAAAACTTGCCAAACTATCAATAATTGGAGTTTCGGCAAGTTCAAATGATGGTACTGAATTAGAATCTTGTTGTCCAAAGTAACTTGGTACATCGGCTCTAAGAGAGTGGTCAGCTATATCAGAATTGGCCGAACGGTGAGAACATAAAGATTGAACCATCATATCTAATTCATGATCACGGGCTAATCTAGCCTGAGTCATGGCTTTAAGCATCCTTTCATAGTCGATAGGTGCATCATGTTGTGATTGGACTTGAAAAGAGGAAGTGTAATCGTGATGAAGTTGTGAGTCGGTGGACTCACGCATCATCATGTCTAAGATTGATGGTGGTTGTTGCTTGGACTCATGCATACTCATCATTTCCAAGATAGATGGTTTTCTATTCTGAATGGGTGGATCTAAGTATGAATCATGGGAATATTGTGGACAAGGTGGATACGGAGGACTAGGTGGTTGAAAATTGGACTCGGGAGAATCTAAACCCCATGAACTCTGTGAAGAGTTGAAAGTATGAAAATCATGGTCATAAGATGGGGGGCATGGGTTGTAGTCATTCGGATAAGACCATTCCGGCACACTAGGTTGGTCAAAGTTATGATATGCCGGGTTGGTAATATCCGAAAAAGAGTTTGGTGTGTAATATGGATTAAAATTGGAAAAATTATTACTATATGCCATATCACACCAACACAAACAAATAAGAAAGAAAACAAACAAATAAACAAACAAAAAAGAAAAAATTCTAACCAAAGTTAGGGTAGACCTATGACCTAGACGACTCCTAACTGGTTAGACTGTCCACGGGAGGTAGGGTGCAGACTTTGACCACAAGTTAATCAGCCAGGTCAGGGCAAGATTGGTGGGAGGTTTTCCATCAAAGACGTTTCTTAATTAAATAACCACCAATCTTCAGGCTTTCGGCCCTCAATCCCCTTCCTAGACACTGATTTAGCAGGAGTCAACTTCCAGCACTGTTCCCCTTAGGATAATCTCCTAATTGAGTCCAAGATGTCCCTAGGGCCAATGTCTACTTAATTTTAATTAGGCTTGGGTTAGTGAGTGCTTGGAATCTGATTTTTGGGCCAAGGAAGGGTGATGAAATCCCCACCTTATCTTGTTAATGGGTTATGCCCTTAGAATAAATTTGTGCAAGTGTACAAGATATGTAAATAAGATTCACTCAAAGCAAAATCACAAGAGATGAGTCCTATTCTACATGAAATGCGAACGTACCTTGCTCCAGCACTCTTCAACAGTAAAATAAAGGAATTGAAAAGACACGTGCCTAGGATGCAAATGTCTAATCAATTTTTTATCTTTTTCAACAAATATTTTACTTTTGATTAATTAGCAGTATACAGGTTTATCACAGAACAAATTTTAATAGAGCAGAAAACAAATCTTGCAATTTGTAGCAACCTGCAGAAAGATCTGTCAGTAATGAACTACTAAGGCCGCGAAAACGCGGCTATTGCCCCGGATCCGCGGCACTGTAGTAGGCTCTGATGCTCTGCCTTCGAGGGCAGAGGCACAAAGTTGCTATATGTCCACTTCTGCTGTTATTTTTCCTGTTCTCCAAACCTGCAAACAGAAAGAATAAAAGAATTAGTTAATTTTTTTATTTAGAGAAAAACTTACCGTCCCTCCCCGGCAACGGCGCCAAATTTTGATTGAGATTTTCCTCCACACAAAAATAAAGTATTTTAGATTTAGAACAAGATATGCAAGGTGCTCAATACTATCCGCGGTAGCAAAGGCTATGCGGGTCGTGATCCTCAGGGAGGGACTAGCGATGGAAGCGTTTAAGTAAGTTATCTCTATTTTATATATTTTCTTATTAACAATGGTATTTACAATGAGACGGGAGAAATAGATTGGAGAAAGGTGGAGTTGGTGATCTATACTAAAGAAATAGAAGAAAGGAAGAAGACTATAAAATACAGACCTACCTCTTCAGTCCTACTTACCTTTGATCCTTTTGCGATGACTTACTTTGGTTTGGAAGGCGTTCAAGTATGGCGTATAGGATCGTCCACCTTCGCGATCTACACTACGAAAAGAAAAGACTGGCAAGCGACGGCTTGTTCATCTCCATAGGCCATCAAGGGCTCTTCTTGGGCTAGGCAGTCTCGAAGCAATCGGATCTCACAGTTTGCAAGTCATTAGAGAGAATAACACAAGAATAGAAAAATAAAAAGAGAATAAAACACGAATAACAAGAATAGACATAACAAAGACAAACCTTTGAGTGGATTTCATTAATAATGGAAGAAAAGTAGGCTTACACCGCAGTCACCTCAGTACAAGCATGGACTCCTTCCTCCATGAAAGCTTCCCCCACTCTCAGTTACAAAAATTACAAAAGAAAACGAAAATAAAAACCTAACCTAGCCTAAAAGAAACCCTAACTTTGCACTGGATTCTCTGTTAAATTTTGTACGCCTTTTCTGTTGCGTCTGCAGGGGTATTTATAGGTGCAGAAGGAAGTAGAGTCCCAGATAAACTCGTGCACGAAAGCCGTTGCCCTGGCTTAGCCCTACTGCCGCGAAAACGCGGCTTGGGCCGCGTTTTCGCGGCCTAAGTGTGTCGGTTGGCCACGCGCTTTGGCGCGTGGCCTCCTCTGGTCCGTCCATCTGGGCGTATGCTTCTGGAAGCTTGATCCTGGCTCTTTATCTTGAGATTTCGATATAACTGGGAAGCAAGTTATCTAGATCTCAAATCTCCCAATATCTTTTTAAACGAATTTTCTTATCTTTGCACTCTCTTCTTTGGCTTTTATCCTCATCCTGCAAGTGTTTAGGGTTGAATAGAAGTCTATCCTTCCCTCTTCTTTGTATTTGCAACTTTTGCCCTTGGTATTTGCAATTTTGATAATTGATATTTGCAACTTTTACATTGGGCTTTAAACATGGGCTTTTGGGCTTCTTTTGAGGCTTTATTGCATTATTTTTATTTCTTAAGGCCTGCACACAATAAATCATAAAATATTAGTAAATGTGCAGATTTATATGAATAAATATGAAAATGTGATAGTAAATGTATGGATAAAAATGCACTTTTCACTACCAATCATAGATTCATTTGATTGGAAAAATTCTGGTTATATTACATTTTGTCACAATAATCACAAAAAAGAAAAATCAAACAAGCAAACAAAGAAAGAAAAAGAAACAAAATTCAAAAATAAGTCTATATTAGGGTTAACCTAGACCTAGACGACTCCTAGCTGGTTAGACTGTCCACGGGGGGTACATTATTAATCTGACCACAAGTTAATCGGCCAGGTATGAGCAAGATCAGTGGGAGGTATTATTGTTAGAGCAACGGACCTAATTATACCAAACCACTGTTCTTCGAGATTTCGCCTCTCAATCCCTAATCTTTGACGCCGATTTGACAAGAGTTAAATTCTAACAACTTTTCTCTTAGGACAATCTCTTAAATGAGTCTGAGATGTCCCTAGGAGCAACGTCTAAAAAATTTTATTTAGGCTTGGGTTGTATGAGTGGGGAGGTGATTTTTTGGCTAAGAGAGGGTAATGACTTCCCCTCCTTTTGTTATTTCGGGATATGCGCTTAAGTTCAATTCATATAAGTGTGTGTTGGAACTTGCTTTTGATGATATATTTGTGAAGATATATAATTCGGAGCTCTATCTCAAAGCCTATTCAAGAGTTCTTCATGCTCAAGACTTCCCAAAGAGAGTGACTATGGATGTGTATTGTAATGTTTAATAGTATGTTAAAAGCCTTGAAAAACACACGCACACACATATCATAGCATTATTAGTCGACTTATACCCTTTTGTAGTCGACTTATGCATACTATAGTCGACTTGACAATTTCCCTAGTAGACTAACATTTGTCCTGAAATGATACCAAAACTCTATTTCTGACCTGCACTCACTATTAGTCGACTTACTAGATTTCCTAGTTGACTAATACTTGGCCTAGTCGACTAACCACTAAGTCTGGTCGACTAGTTTCAATTTTTAGAAACTTGTCCTGTGTTTCAATCTTGACCTAGTCGACTTGGTCCCTTTTGTTGGCCCAAAGGCCATTAGCCTGGACATTTTGATGATAACAAACCATATTTAGTTATATTTTTTTAACAACCTCGTTTACATAAGTTTCAGGAAAATACATTTGTTGATTTGACGGCTCCAACTCAAGACTCACACTTTTGGACGTCGCAAAGAATTTGGATCCCCGAGCCTAGAACAGTAGAAGCGCTCAAGGATCAAACAAAACGAAGACACAAGATTTGTAATTTTCTTTTTAGATGATTTTGTCAAAACCTAGATGATAGAGGTAGAATATTTGGGATTGTATCACACACACACTTAGTATTGCTTCATGGCTTCAAAACAATTTTCATATCAAAATTTCTAACTTAGTTTTTTTAGAAAAAGCATGTTTCGAAAAATCAGTTTTTAGAAAAATCATTTTTCATTTTACCAAAAAGGATTTTCATAAAATAAAGTTCTAACATGTTTGGGTGATGATCTATGATCACACTCTAAGTTTTATAAGTCCTAGAACCTTGTTTTATAAATCCTTAGCCAAAATGTTTTTAACCAAAATTTCCTTTTCCTTTAGCAGACTCTGGAAAACAGAACTGACAGAGTCCGGTCGACCGACCCAGTCGACCGACGTGCACGGCTGTGCATGTGTGCACGTCGACCGACCACCCGGTCGACCGGGATCAATGTCAGTGCTCTCTGTTTGTTTCGGTCGACCGGATCTGCAGACCGTCAGAGATTCCACTCTCAGGCAGAGCTGCGGTCGACCGAGTCGGTCGACCGTCCTCCCCAACGGTCAGATTTATGACCGTTGGCGGTCGACCGGCCCAGTCGACCGGTAGCTGTCAGAAGTTCTGACAGACTCCAACAACTCTATTTTTTCTGGTCAGATTTTTGTTGGGATTCACCCCAACGACTCTTTTGAGCTGTATAGTTTGTTTTTCTTCCACTATAAATAGTGGGTCACTTCAACAAGATAAAAAGATAAGATTTCTAAGCAAGAAAAAGATTTCCAAGCTAAAACTTTAGTTTTTCTTTTAGAAAAGATTTTCTCTTTAAAGCCAAAAATTCCCAACACCTTTTTGAAGCAATCCTCTACTTCTCTCTAGCTTTTTTGCACTACACAATCCCAAGTATCATCTCTTTCATATTGGTTATAGGATTGTGCAAAGTGAGCCTTTTTGATCAAGTGTGATCAACTTCTTCTTCATTTGAGAAGTTGTAGAGGCATCGGCCTCAAACGAGCGGGTGTGCTTCAAAGTGTTGTTGCGATACCGAGAGATAGAACAAGTGTGTCCTTGTATTGAGGATCCAGTGGGATCACCAATAGTGAAAATCCTTCAAGTGTGAAGGTGGAGACGTAGAGCGTGGCTCGAATCTCGGAAAAATTCCTTGTGTTTGCGATTGTCCAAATTTCTCTAAACTCTATCTCTCTTTTACTTGCTCCTTTATATTGTTTAATTACTTGCAAGTAGTTTAATTGTGTTCTTCATTTAAATAGTTTTTTAAATTCTGTATTATTGTCTTTTTATATAGCCATCACCTATTCACCCCCCTCTAGGTGATTTCAATTGGTATCAGAGCCTAACCCTTACATTTGGTTTAACCACCTTAGGGAGATCCTTGTATTTGGCTATATCTTTTTGTGCATTTATATTTGTTTGTGCATTATACCTTTGTATTCATGGCATCCATTGACTTTTCTTGCATCAAGTCCCCACCAAAATTTGATGGCTTGAACTTCCCCATTTGGAAGGTCAAGATGAACCTATTTCTTAAGTCCCTAGGAGTTAGAATAGCTAGGGCCATAACCAAAGAATTTGTAAAATCTCTCACCGATGAGAGATCATGGTCCGAGGATACCACCAAGGACTATGAAGCTAATACTAGGGCTCAATATGCTTTAACCCAAGCCCTTAATGAAGATGACCTTTCCCGCATCATTAACTATAAATCTGCATATGAAGTGTGGAATGTTTTGATTGTGACTCATGAGGGAACGTCCCAAGTCAAGAGATCCAAAATTGACTTGCTTCATTCTCAATATGAGAATTTTTACATGCTTGAGAATGAAACCATTGATGACATGCTCACCCGTTTCACCAAGATAACTAATGCATTATCTTCTTTAGGTGATACAATCGACAATAACCAAAAGATTCAGAAGGTCATTCGAGCTCTTCCCAAAGCTTGGGAAGTCAAGGCAACTACCCTCAAGGAGCTCAACGATCGGGAGGAGATGGACTTCTCTGGCTTCATCGGCAATCTCAAAACCCATGAGATGGAGATGAAGGTTAGAGAAGAAAGGGAGGCGCCGAAGAAGAAAGCCCTCGCTTTCAAAGCCACTCCATCCGACCATGACGAGGAGGACTCATCGGAAGACTACAATGAGGACTTTGCCATGCTCATCCGAAAGATGGGCAAAATGTTTTACAAAAAGGGGAGGCAAAGCAACTTCCGAAGAGGGAAACCTCAAGGAAGATTTGAAAGAAAAAGAGAGGAGCCGGGTCCTTACTTCCATTGCAAGAAGATCGGACATCTCATCGCCGATTGCCCCGCTCTCCAATCTACAACCTCCAAGAATGGGCCAAAGAAGAAGAAAGCAATGGTGGCCACTTGGGATGATACGGAGTCGGAATCCGGAGAGGAGAACGACGCCACACACATGTGCTTCATGGCACATGGGGAGGATGCAACCAAGGTATTTCTTGAAAACTCCATAGAAGATGATGAATTGACTATGGATGAACTAGCACAATTTTTTGAAGAATTACAACATAGGTATGAGATTTCACAATCTCAAATAAAAAATTGAAAAAGAAAAATGATTTATTGAAAAACAAATATGATATTGTTGTAAAAGAGAAAAAATGATTTATCTAATGCTTTAGAGAAAATAAAAATTGATTTTGAAAAATATAAGATAGCTTGTAAAGGGAAAACCCCCATTTTATCATGTAATAAAAATGAATTTATTGAGATCCAAAAATGAGTAGATGTTTTGGACTCAACTCTTAAAAAATGTGCATTTGATTTAAACAAGTTTGCTTCTAGGTTTCCCAAAAGGAATAACCAAAGGGAAACACACTCACCATCAACATGCACGGAAACATGCACACACACATAAGCATGCATACATGTATGGTAGTGGTAGATTTATTGTTTGCACACATTGTGCCCGCAAAGGCCATTTAGAAAAATTTTGTTTTGCTAAGCTTAACATGTCAAATAAACATGTTTGGGTTCGCCCAAGTACTAACCCTAAAGGACCCAAAAAAATATGGGTACCAAAAGACACCAAATTTAGTTAATACAAGTGGGTCTTCTTCCTCCAAGACTTAGGGGGAGACGGTGCCCGGGTGGTGGATGCATCAACGCTCAATGAACATATCGTTGCTTGCATCGCTATCATGGAGGCACCTATTTTGGAGAATGCCCTCGGTTTGGTAATTTCTCCACTTAAAAGTTTTATTTTGTTTATATATATATATATGCATAGGATTGCTAGTTTACCATGTTGTTGTATTGATATATGTTAGAGTAAACTTGCACTTCCATCATGCTTATATGTATGTTTTGTTTTATATTAACATATAATCTTGTATGTCCACATGTCTAGATTTGATTGTATATGTGTTTCTGTCAAACTAAATAAAGATTTATTTAAAATATTTCTAAAGAAAATACATAGAGATGGCAATTGCGCGCCTCAACTCATACCTAGAGGAATCTCGAGGAGAAGTACAGAACCCTTCACCGGGTATTCGGCTTCAACATCTCTAAATTTTTGTTTTATATAGAAAAATAAAAAGTAAAAGTATATGTGTAAACCTTGTTGATATTTTTAACTAATAAGGTTTAAAATATATTAACATTGTTTGTTGAAAATATACTCTTTTATCGTTATTTAAAAAAATATTAGATAATTTTTTTAACTGGTTTTGCTGCTGTCAGTTTTTGGGCAAGACCGGCCGACCGGAGCGGTCGACCGACCTTGCCTGAGGATATTTTTTATTTTCCTCTGTGGCCGGCTGACCGGAGCGGTCGTCCGACTGAGATGGCTTTTGCTCTCGAGTTATTTCGGTCGACCGGACCGGTCAACCGGGCGACGGGAAACTGCTTTTTACCCATCACTATTTAAAGCCCTAACTCTCATTTTCACTCACTCACCTCCGTCGACCCCTCATTTTTTCCTCTCTCAAGAACCCTAAAATCCTCTCTCCAAACATTTCCACCCCAAATCCAACCCTAAATCACCTTAAAAATTCCTGGATCTTCACTCTCAGGCCCAGATCTACGTCTATTTCACGGATTTTGGGATTTGTCTCTTTGTTCTTCACTCTTTCAAGGTAAAAATTGTATTTTTCTTAGATCTTGCATTAATTCTTGTTATCCATCATATTCTTGCTAGATCTTGCCTATCATCTAGTTTAGATCAAGCCCTTACCTTGTTTATTTTGTGGATTTTGACCTAGATCTAATTTTTACCCTAAAAATGCCTAAGAGATCTAGATCTGAGAAGGGTAAATCCATAGTCCCTTCTTCCTCTAGCAAATCCAAACCTCCTTTTGTATCTCCTCAAGCAGAACATCGCTATATTCTTCTTTCAGAGAAAACTATCATATCTGGTAGATGTGTGATTCTCCAAGACTTTGAACACCTGAACATACCACACATCTTGAGGAACAATTCACTTGATCAATTCATGTCCATTAGGGAACCTGTTTACACCTCCCTTATTCCCTACTTTTATATAAACTTGTCTTTTGAGGGTAACAGGATTAGAACTCGTGTCCTTGGGAGAGATATTGACATCTCTCTCCAAGAATTTGCTGATCTTCTGCATCTCTCCTGTGAAGGAGTTGATGTTTATTCCTTTGACCTTCAGGACCTTGAGTATCCGGCCGGTGAGTCTGCGCTCACCTCGTCAACTTTGCTTCACGGGGATGACAACCCCGGTCTAGAGAGAAATGAAGAAGTGAGATATTATACTCTCACTGCTCAAGTTCTTGCTAAGATTGTCTTTTACAACCTCCTGCCCAAATTAGGAGAATTTAGTCATGCCAGGGGTACAGTACCTTTGTTAGTCTATTGCCTTCTGCGAGGCATTAGAGACAACATCACCAGGCTCCTCATTTCCTACATGACCTCAGATCATGTTCATGTCCCCACTAGGCACTTGCCTTATGGGATGATTATTTCCTACCTTCTGAGGCAACTTGATTTTGACTTATCCTCTCTAAGACCCATAGATCCCTCTGTGAACTTGAACAGTACTGTCCTGAAGAGGATGCAAGCTGGGATGCGTCATCCTGCTCCTAAGCTGTCGCATTCCTCCTACTTCTCATGTTCCAGGGTCTTTTTCTGCTCCGAGATCATCTATTCCTTCTGATCTCCAGTCCTTCATTTCTTCTGAGTTGCGAGCTCAGTTTCAGGAGCATCATACTCAGATTTTCGCTGAGATCCAACAGCACCACACCCAGATTTCTGCGGAGATAGCGGCACATCGTGAGGAGATGGCCACTCGCTACCATGATCTTCGCAACGATATGTGCTACTTTGCTGATTCCATGCGTTACATGGATTCACAATTTGGCGCACTCTATGTGAAGTATGATATGCGAGCCCTGGACCCCATGGCGTATGCCCGACCGCTTCCTTCCTCTGGCCCTCCATTTCCTGCCAGGCCTCCTACTGCTCCTCCAGCATCACAGCCTACTGTTGCTGCGATTGATCCTGAGGAGGAGGATGATGATGAGGATGATGATGATGATGATCTTGATGGTGATGAGGAGGTGCTGCAGGAGATGAGGACGACTCGTCTGACGAGGATGATTCTGACGATGAGAAGTGATTTCCCCTTTATTGATGATGTCAAAAAGGGGAGAGATATTTATGAGACTCTTTGGGCTGTAGTACTTTATTTTTTTTTGTATTTTGGGTTGTAGTATTTTGTTTTAGTAAGGATATGTATTGTGTGGACATGTGTTTATGGTTATATATTTTGTATGGACATGAGTTACTCTTTTATGGCATCCATTTTATTTGAGATATCCATTGCATATGTGTATGGTTGATTAGCATGTGTTTCATTTCCATATACTATTTGTGCTATTTATTTATGCCTGAGTATCTCTTTGATATATGCATGTGTTGAGGGGGAGCTTCACTTGAAGTCTCCACCCAAAATATTGGTGATAACTATATATGTTTTGTCATCATCAAAAAGGGGGAGATTGTTGGCCCAAAGGCCATTAGTCCGGACATTTTGATGATAACAAACCATATTTAGTTATGTTCTTTTAACAACTTCGTTTACATAAGTTTCAGGAAAATACATTTGTTGATTTGACGGCTCCAACTCAAGACTCACGCTTTTGGACGCCGCAAAGAATTTGGATCCCCGAGCCTAGCACAGTAGAAGCGCTCAAGGATCAAACAAAATGAAGACACAAGATTTGTAATTTTCTTTTTAGATGATTTATTAAAACCTAGATGATAGAGGTAGAATATTTTAGATTGTACCACACACACACTTAGTATTGCTTCATGGCTTCAAAACAATTTTCATATCAAAATTTCTAACTTAGTTTTTTTTAGAAAAACCATGTTTGGAAAAATCAGTTTTTAGAAAAATCATTTTTCATTTTACCAAAAAGGATTTTCATCAAATAAAGTTCTAACATGTTTGGGTGATGATCTATGATCACACTCTAAGTTTTATAAGTTCTAAAACCTTGTTTTATAAATCTTTAGCCAAAATGTTTTTAACCAAAATTTCCTTTTCCTTTAGCAGACTCTGGAAAACAGACCTGACAGAGTCCGGTCGACCGACCCAGTCGACCGACGTGCACGGCTGTGCATGTGTGCACATCGGCCGACCGCCCGGTCGACTGGGATCAATGTCAGTGCTCTCTGTTTGTTTCGGTCGACCGGATCGGCCGACCGTCAGAGAGTTCCACTCTCAGGCAGAGCTGCGGTCGACCGAGTCGGTCGACCGTCCTCCCTAATGGTCGGATTTATGACCGTTCGTGGTCGACCGGCCCGATCGACCGGTAGCTGTCAGAAGTTCTGACAGACTCCAACAGCTCTATTTTTTCTGGTCAGATTTTTGTTGGTATTCACCCTAACGACTCTTTTGAGCTGTATAGTTTGTTTTTCTTCCACTATAAATAGTGCGTCACTTCAACAAGATAAAAAGATAAGATTTCTAAGCAAGAAAAAGATTTCAAGCTAAAACTTTAGTTTACCTTTTAGAAAAGATTTTCTCTTTAAAGCCAAAAATTCTGAACACCTTTTGAAGCAATCCTCTACTTCTCTCTAGCTTTTTTGCACAACACAATCTCAAGTATCATCTCTTTCATATTGGTTATAGGATTGTGCAAAGTGAGCCTTTTTGATCAAGTGTGATCAAGTTATTCTTCATTTGAGAAGTTGTAGAGGCATCGGCCTCTAGCGAGCGGGTGTGCTTCAAAGTGTTGTTGCGACACCGAGAGATAGGACAAGTCTGTCCTTGTATTGAGGATCCAGTGGGATCACCAATAGTGAAAATCCTTCAAGTGTGAAGGCGGGGACGTAGAGCGTGGCTCGAACCTCAGAAAAATTTCTTGTGTTTGCGATTGTCCAAATTTTTCTAAACTCTATCTCTCTTTTAGTTTCTCCTTTATATTGTTTAATTACTTGCAAGTAGTTTAATTGTGTTCTTCAATTAAATAGTTTTTTAAATTCCGCATTATTGTCTTTTTATATAGCCATCACTGATTGGTCGCTAATGTTGCATATTTAGTGTCATATTCCATACTTATTGTAAGAATAAACTTTGCATTGTCTTAATTAATTTCTTAATTTATTTGCAGGCCCATTCTTTAAGGAGATGAAGAGAAATGAGCCCAAAGCCCACCGAAATTCTGAATTAAATCAGAATTAATTCGCACTCACTGAATCAGGGCAAAATCAAGAGGTTGAAAACCGGTTGAGAAGAATCCTCTCAGAATCGATCGGTTAAAGCCAAGAATCCAAGGCCATTTCGTCGCACTCCGGGATTCAAACTGAAAATCCAACTAAAGCTAAAGTCAGAAGGCAAAACCAGGGTGACCCACCAACAGGGTGTGGCCACCTGGCCACACCCTGGCCGCGGAAATGCGGCCAAAGCCGCGTTTTCGCGGCAAGGTTGGGGAGTTAGGGGGAGCGTTTGCTCCCCCGATCTCCCTGGGATCCTGCACACTGGGTTTTTTGCCTATAAAAGGCCATTCTTTGTGCTGAAAATGGACGACCAGGAGAGATAGGAATTAGCCAAGTTTTCCATTTCTTAGTTTATGTTTTTCTTTTTATGTAACTTGTATGTAGGCTTAGGTTAGATGATGATTCATGTAAGTAAGAGAGAGAGAGGCTGATGTTGATAGTGACACCGATGTACCCTCCTCCTTTCTTCCATTGTTTCAGTAAGTAATAAAGGTAAATGCTTTGTTTTTATGTTCTGCTTTACTTTACTTTTCTTTTGCTTTCTTCATCCTCCTTCTACTTTACCTCGTTTGTTTTTGTTGAGTTTACAAGTGAATTCCGAAGCACAAGTATAACGATGTTATGTGAGTGCCAACGATAGTTCATGAAGACGTTCTCCTCCTCAAGACGTATCACTTCATGCTTGTGCGAGACTTGATGATATAATGCGAACGGGGACTGAGCTCGGGCTTATGATCTATGCGTTGAACGCCTCCTAAACAAAGGTAGAACATGCAAAGGTTTCAGGTAAGTCATCAATCAATCTAGATAAGTATTTCTTCCTCTTCTTTCTTTTCTTTCATTTCTGTAAATTAAATCACCAACACCACTCCTTTTCACTTCCTTGTAAATAATCATTTGTACATAGTCGCTTTCGCCGTTTTCTAATTTTTTTTCACCTTCTTCATCTCTCATTTTCTTCTAACTTTAACATAATTCTTTTCCATTTTCTTAACTTAAAAACAGAGAAGAACTCTCGTTTGGTTTTCATAAAGATTTCAATAAAGAACGTAAACGCTTCTATCGCAAAACCCTCCTTGTGGATCACGACCCGCATAGCCACTTGCTATAGTGGTAAGAATTGAGCACTTGCACATTTTTATTTTTAAGATCTGAAATTTCGTATTTTTATGTGCAGGTTTTGCCTCAATCAAATTTTGGCGCCGTTGCCGGGGAGGGTAACATTTTTATTGAAATCTGATTTTTTTTTTTTTGAAAATTTTTTAGAACTAAAACGAACTTTCTTCTCTGTTGCAAGTTATAGGGCAAGCAAAGCAGAAAAATAATTTTGCAGTAACATATAAGTGGTCTTGGGCCTCTGCTCTAGAAAGCAGAGACCAAGTGCCCTCTGCTTTGCCGCGTTTTCGCAGCCAAAGCCGCGGATCCGCGGCAAAAAGGAGTTGACTTCTAACTGTCTTTTTGCAGGGCTGCTTGCTTTGCAAATTCTAGTTTTCTGTAACTTTATTTTTTTTATGCCATCACAAAAAGCCTGCTAATAAACCAATAGTAAAATACTTATTGAAAAAGATAAAAAATTGATTAGACGTTTGCATTTTAGGCACGTGTCTTTTCAATTCATTTATTTTTACTGTTGAAGAGTGCTGGAGCAAGGTACGTTCGCATTGCATGTAGAATAGGACTCATCTCTTGGTTGATTTTCATTGCTTTGAGTGAATCTTATTTACATATCTTGTACACTTGCACAAATTTATCTTAAAGGCACTAACCCATAATAAGATAAGGTGGGGATTTAATCACCATTCCTTAGCCCAAAAATCAGATTCCAAGCACTCACTAACCCAAGCCTAACTAAAAACGAGTAGACGTTGGCCCTAGGGATATCTCAGACTCAATTAGGAGATTATCCTAAGGGAAAAAGGTGTTGGAATTTGACTCTTGCCAAATCAGTGTCTAGGAAAGGGATTAAGGGCCGAAAACCCGAAGGTTGGTGGTTATTTAATTAAGGAACGTCTTTGACGGAAAACCTCCCACCAACCTTGCCCTGACCTGGCTGATTAGCTTGTGGTCAAAGTCTGTATTAGACCTCTCGTGGACAGTCTAACCAGTTAGGAGTCGTCTAGGTCCTAGGTCTACCCTAACTTAGGCTAGAATTTTTTCTTTTTTGTTTGTTTTTCTCTCTTTTTGTTTGTATTCCATTGTGTGATATGGCGTATAATAACAATTTTTCCAACTTCAATAAAAATTCATATTACACATTAAACTCTTTTTCGGATATTACAACCCGGCATATCATAATTTTAACCAACCTAGTGTGCCGGATTGGTCTTATCCGAATCAATATAACCCATACCCCCATTCTAACTACAATTTCCAGAATGATTTCAACTCTTCAGAGAGTTAGTAGGGATTCATCTCCCTCGAGCATAATTTTCAACCAACTTGTCCCCCTTCTCCACCTAGTCCACAATACTTTCAAGATTCCTACTCAGATCCACCAGTTCAAAATAGAAAACTATCAATTTTGGAAATGAGTATGCATGAGTCCAAACACAAATCCCAAAATCTGATGGACTCACAATTTCACTACCACTTCCAAGACAATTCTTAATCTTTTCATCAAAACAATGAACCTATCAACTATGAAAAGATGCTTGAAGCCATGACTCAGGCTCAAAACACTCGTAATCGTGACATAGATATGATGGTCGAATCTCTACGTTCTCACCCTTGGACCAGTTCTGATGTCACTAACCATTCTGTTAGAGCCGAAGAGTCATGTAGTTTTGGAAATCAAGGTTCCATTTCAGAACGATCATTTGAACTTGCCCAAACTCCAAATAATATTGATAGTTTGGCAAGTTATCCCTTACCTGAAATCGAACTTGAAAATAAATATGATCATGAACCTCAACTTAGTGATTCAATTTTACTTCCTTATTCAATAATGACTCCGGTGTCTTCACCTGATTTTAATCTTTTCCCCGAGTCAATATTGTATCCTGTGCCAATTCATCATGAAATTGAATCACCTATTTTTTATGATCATATTGAACTTGACCAATTTTATATTTTGAAAATCCTATTGACAAATTGACAAGTTCTCATTTTTTTAATATTGAACTCAATGAGATATGTGACCTAGATTCTCAAATCTGTGATCCAGTTCAATTTTCTGAATCTATATTGACTCCTGTTTTGTTACCGGACTTAGGTAATATTTTAGAGTCAGTTTTGATTCCCACACCTATCATTCCTGAATTTGAATCACCTATATTAAGTCACATCCCATTGTTAGAAAATACATGTGGACTTGAGTTTCAACTTCTTAACTTGGACCCAATTTCTGAACCTATTTCGACTCTTGAACCTTTACTTGACTGAGTCGGTATTAGTTCCTGTCCTTCCTGAGTCCAAGTCAATCATTCTATCTTTTCACACTCCATTCTGGGACGATGTGGTTGACAAATTTGACTCTAAAATCAGTTATGAAATTTGGAAATTAGATGGGGTCAAATACTTAATAAAAATCCTTCATGGATACACAATTTTAATGGGTTATATTAGAGAAACTTCTGGTGGGTTCCTCTGAACCCCACGGAAAGTTGATTGGGCCGCATTTCGTGGACTAATCAGACCACCACCGAAACCACCACCTTAAGGTAACATTTTCCTTCTCTTTCTTATTTTTCATGCATCTATGCATTAATTCATACATTGAGGACATTGCATGAGATAGGTGTGGGGGAGGGTCTAACATAAATTTTTTTTTATTAAAAAAAATTAACATTTTCTTTACTTTTAAAAACTTTTTGAAAATGGAAACAATATTTTGACATATTTTTTGTAAGAAATTAAGTTAATTTTAAGGAATAGGAAAATCCAAATTAGGATTCTTATACTTGGTCAAAATAAGATCATTTGTTTGATTTTTAGGGTTAGGAAGATAATTTGTCAAAGTAATTTAGTCTTGATCTTTACCTTAATGAAATATGCACACTTCATACACTTACACACTTAGGATTCAAAACAAAGATTCTTATGCCTTATAAAAAAAAGAAAAAGATAAACAAATCTAATTATTGATTAGCTAGGTGCTTTGGCCTAAGCAAGCTTTAGTATTTATGCAAAAGATGATTAGATAAGTTTGAAAAATATATATATAAATCCTCTGATTAAGCTGGGTATTTGTGCCTAATAAAGCATATGCATTCATGCCTAAAAGAGGTTCATATAATAAAATCCTTAGTTTTGTGGCCTTGTTTGCTCGAGTCCTTAAGTCCTAGGGGTGTCTTCTCACCCGGTGCCCTAAGACCGTTTAGTTTGGGAGTCATCGATTAAAGGCTCGTTACATGGGCGATTAGAAAGCCTAAACTAAGGAATAATACCACCAAAAAATTATAAATATATAAATAAATAAGGTATAAGAGTTAGAGTTGATGAACCTTATTCAAAATTTTCACAGTCACAAGTGCATATGACTTCGGGTAAAGTAATAGACTAGATGAGAAGTACAATTTGACTCCTTACTCTAATTGATAACAAATTTTGAATAGAGACTAAGTTTAGGAATGAAAAATTCAGTTTTCCTATAACTTATAGATTGCTTAGATCTTACAATTATATTTCAAATATTTTTCCCTTTCAAAATGCTTTTGAAAATACTAACTCTTTATTTCCCTTTCTTTATGGATTTTGTGGGTGCAATCCGCTGAAAACCCTCATGAGACAACACTCATCCTTTAGGGTAACCTAGGGGTTTAACGGCTTGTTGCACATGCTCAGTGCAATCGCGTGACCTGCGGAAGTGGTCTAATAATCCTTAGTATAGTTTAGTTGCTTTGCTCGAGGACGAGCAAAAGATAGGTATGGGGGTGTGATTGGTTGCTAATGTTGCATATTTAGTGTCATATTTCCATACTTATTATAAGAATAAACTTTGCATTGTCATAATTAATTGCTTAATTTTTTGCAGGCCCATTCTTTAAGGAGTTGAAGAGAAATGAGCCCAAAGCCCACCGAAATTCCGAATTAAATCAGAATTAATTCGCACTCACTGAATCAGGGCAAAATCAAGAGGTTAAAAACTGGTTGAGAAGAATCCTCTCAGAATCGATCGGTTAAAGTCAAGAATCCAGGCCATTTCGTCACTCCGGGATTCAAACTGAAAATCCAACTAAAGCTAAAGTCAGAAGGCAAAACCAGGGCGACCCACCAACAGGGTGTGGCCACCTGGCCACACCCTGGCCGCGGAAACGCGGCCAAAGTTGCGTTTTCGCGGCAAGGTTAGGGAGTTAGGGGAGCGTTTGCTCCCCCGATCTCCCGGGATCCTGCACACTGGGTTTTTTGCCTATAAAAGGCCATTCTTTGTGCTGAAAATGGGCGATCAGGAGAGATAGGAATTAGCCAAGTTTTCCATTTCTTAGTTTAGGTTTTTCTTTTTATGTAACTTGTATGTAGGCTTAGGTTAGATGATGATTCATGTAAGTAAGAGAGAGAGGCTGATGTTGAGAGTGACACCGATGTACCCTCCTCCTTTTCCATTGTTTCAGTAAGTAAAGGTAAATGCTTTGTTTTTATGTTCTGCTTTACTTTACTTTTCTTTTGCTTTCTCTTCCTCCTTCTACTTTACCTCGTTTGTTTTTGTTGAGTTTACAAGTGAATTCCAAATCACAAGTATAACGATGTTATGTGAGTGCCAACGATAGTTCATGAAGACGTTCTCCTCCTCAAGACGTATCACTTCATGCTTGTGCGAGACTTGATGATATAATGCGAACGGGGACTGATCTCGGGCTTATGATCTATGCGTTGAACGCCTCCTAAATAAAGGTAGAACATGCAAATGTTTCAGGTTAGTCATCAATCAATCTAGGTAAGTATTACTTCCTCTTCTTTCTTTTCTTTCATTTCTGTAAATTAAATCACCAACACCACTCCTTTTCACTTCCTTGTAAATAATCATTTGTACATAGTCGCTTTCACCGTTTTTTGATTTTTTTTCCACCTTCTTCATCTCTCATTTTCTTCTAACTTTAACATAATTCTTTTCCATTTTCTTAACTTAAAACAGAGAAGAACTCTCGTTTGGTTTTCATAAAGATTTCAATAAAGAACGTAAATGCTTCTATCGCAAAACCCTCCTTGTGGATCACGACCCACATAGCCACTTGCTATAGCGGTAAGAATTGAGCACTTGCACATTTTTATTTTTAAGATCTAAAATTTCGTATTTTTATGTGCAGGTTTTGCCTCAATCAATCACCTATTCATCCCCCCTCTAGGTGATTTCACCTTTGTAGTCGACTAACCCAGTTTAAATTACCTAACCTAGTCGACTAACCCTACCCCTAGTCGACTAATGGTAGTTTCTGACTGTTGGACAGTTTCTATTTTCTGGTATTTTATCCAATGTTTTAATATTCAAAATTGACCTGATAAACTACCCTAACTGACTATGGATTTCAGCTATAAATAGGTATGTTATCCTAGGCTAAAAACATCAATAAAAAATCAAAAGTTTTCTGACCAAAAACTCTGTTCAAAATTCTAATTTTCTGAAACTTGTTTCCACTTTTTGTTTCTTCACAAATTTGTACTCTATTGTGAAGATTTCTGAAAGTCCACGTATAATAGCCCTTGTCCATGATCACATACAGATTCAAGGCTTATAGGATCATTCGTAATCACTCAAAAAGGAGTATTGTATAAGAGCGTCTTCAGGTTGAGGAGAGTTTGTACAAGGTGTTGTCTTCTTGGTTGTAAGAAGAGTTGTACTTATTTGGCAAAGGAGATTTGTCAAGTTGTGTGTAAGGTGTTAATTTTTGGTGTACAAAGTCAAAGGTTAAGGAAAATCTCAAGCGGGTGGCTTGGGGACTGAATGTAGGTCACGAGGACCGAACCAGGATAAATCTCTTGTGTTTGTGTTTGCTTTACTTTCTGAGATTTAATTTCCTTTTATGCAAGTTTATTTCTATAACGCTAATATCTTTATTTGAGTGTTGACGTGTATTGTAGATCCTACAATTGGTACCATCTCGGGACCAACAATTGGTATCAGAGCCCTGCATACCCAGTCAATAACATACAAGGATGGCAATGAGTTCCCTTTATCACAATTCAAAGGACATTCTACACAACGTCCACCGCTATTCGATGGATCGAACTACAACTACTGAAAGTGTAGAATGAAGATCTACTAGAAATCGATCAACTACGAACTATGGAATATAATAGAAGCAGCGTACACCAAACCGAGTACCAACTATACCGCTTGAAGTGATGATCAAAAGAAGAATGCGAACCTTGATGCCAAAGCGATGAATGCTTTATTCTGTGCCTTAACCAAAGAAGAATTCAACCATGTGTCATCAGCCACTTCTAAAATCAATATGGCACATATTATAGGTAACACATGAAGGCACAAATAAGGTTAAGGAATCTAAAATTTCTACTCTTATTCACAGGTTTGAACTTTTCAAAATGAAGGAGAATGAAACTGTCTCAGAAATGGTTATATTGTTCACCGACTTAACAAATTCCTTAGCATCCCTTGGAAAGGAGTACACCCAAGTCAAAAAAGTTCGCAAGATCCTTCATGCACTCACACTAGATTGGGGGAAGAAGATAACTGCAATCGAAGAAACGAATGATCTCTCAACAATGTCATTGGAAAACCTTATTGGTAATCTAATGGCATATGAAGTGCAACTCGAAGATACAAAGAAGGATGAACAACAATCTCTCTCAAAGAAGAAAGAACTTGCCTTTCATGTATCCTCAGACACGGATAATTCAGATAACGATGAAGAGGAGTTGGCAATGCTTTCAAGAAAATTCAGAAATTTCTTGAAGCCAGGTAAGTATAAATGTTTTAATTGTAATAAAATAGGTCATATGAGGAAAAATTATCCATTGCTCAAAAATAAAGGTAAATTCAAGAGCAAAAAGTTCAGAAAGAAGAAAGACTACCAAGCTTCATAGGAAAATAGTGATTCCTCTTCCTCTGACGAAGAAGAAACCACTGAACATGCCAACATCTGTTACATGGCTCTAAAAGAAGATGAGTATAATATACTGAACTTTTAGATGCATTTTAAGAATTATACAATGATCTTAAGAATGAAAAGATAAAGAATAAAGTTTTGACAAAGGAAAATGAAAAACTTTTCAAAGAAAATTCTTGCTATGTTTCTCAAATTTCTTCTATAAATTCTCAAAAAGATAATTTGAAAAGGTGATATCATCATTGAAAAAGGATAATGAGAATTTATTACAAAATAATGTTTTATTGAAAGGAGAAACTATGTCTTTAAATGAAAGAATTTCTTTTAGATAAAGACATGTTAATTTTCAAAATGAAGTATGAAGAGATTTTGAAAAATGTGACTAAATTTAATCAAGGAAAAAAAAAGTTGAATGATTAGTTATCATATCAAAAGATGTCACATAATCATTATGGTCTTGGATTATTTGAAAAATCTACATATATTAGTAATCCATATAATTCTTTTGTGAAAAGAAATACTGATATTATTTCAAAAAGAATTAAGAACAAGTTCATATGGATTCCTAAAAACTTAAGCATTGTTGATTAAAATACTTATATTGCATCATATATACATGATATATATAATTCATGCAATTATGTGTATACTAATAGATGGAAACCAAATTCAAATTAGGTTTGGATTCCTAAAGGTTAATGCTTTGATCTTATTATGATTGGTACCATTCTAATATTTATCTTTCAGATACCATATAAGAAGTTTGATAAGAAAAATATTTCAGAACATTTATCTCATATATATATATATATATATATATAATATATATATATATATATATATATATGTTATGATATATTTTTTTTGCAGAGGGAGAACACATGTTTTTCTATATCTGTTTATAACCTTTTTCTGCAGGGAGAGAACACATACTTTTATATATTTGTTATAACCTGTTCTACGTAGGGGGAGAACATATAACATATTCTCTGCAGGATGAGTATTCATGCACACAAAGTGTCATCATCAAATGGGGAGAATATTGGAACTTGCTTTTAATGATACATTTGTGAAGACATATCATTTGGAGCTCTATCTCAAAGCCTATTCAAGAGTTTTACATGCTCAAGACTTTCCAAAGAGAGTGACTATGGATGTGTATTGTAATATTTAATAGTATGTTAAAAGCCTTGAAATGTACACACATCATAGCATTATTAGTTGACTTATACCCTTTTGTAGTCGACTTATACATACTATAGTCGACTTGATAATTTCCTTAGTCGACTAACATTTGTCCTGAATGATACCAACTCTTTGTTTCTGACATGCACTCACTATTAGTCGACTTACTAGATTTTTTAGTCGACTAATACTTGGCCTAGTCGACTAACCACTTAGTCTTGTCGACTAGTTTCAGTTTTCAGAAACTTTCCTGTGTTTCAATCTTGACCTAATCGACTTGGTCCCTTTTGTAGTCGACTAACCCAATGTAAATTGCCTAGCCTAGTCGACTAACCCTACCCTTAGTCGACTAATGGCAGTTTCTGACTGTTGGACAGTTTCTGTTTTCTAGTGTTTTATCCAACGTCATCTAACATTTCAATATTCAAAATTGACCTAATAACTACCCTAACTGACTATGGATTTCAGTTATAAATAGGTATGTTATCCTAGGCTAAAAACATCAGTTAAAAATCAAAAGTTTTCTGGCCAAAAACTCGGTTCAAAATTCTGGTTTTTTGAAAACTTATTTTCACTTTCTGTTTCTTCACGAATTCCTACTCTATTGTGAAGATTTCTGAATGTCCACCTATAATAGCCCTTGTCCACAATCACATACAGATTCAAGGCTTATAGGATCATTGTAATCATTCAAGAGGAGCATTGTACAAGAGTCTCTTCGGGTTGAAGAGAGTTTGTATAAGGTGTTGTAGTTTTCTTGGTTGTAAGAAGAGTTGTACACATTTGGCAAAGGGAATTTATCAAGTGGTGTGCAAGGTGTTGATTTTGGTTGCACAAAGTCAAAGGTTAAAGAAAAATCTCAAGCGGGTTGCTTGGGGACTTGATGTAGGTCACGAGGACCGAACCAGGATAAATCTCTTGAGTTTGCGTTTGCTTTACTTTTTAAGATTTAATTTCCTTTTATGCAAGTTTATTTCTGTAACGCTAACATCTTTATTTGAGTGTTGACGTGTATAGTAGATCCTACAATTGGCATCATCTCGGGACCAATAGGTGTAATATAGACAAGAATGAATACAAAGAGTGAGTAAATCACTCATGAGTTTGTCCTAACTATATGCAATGCAATATGTACACCTCGATCCAGATCACAACAACAAAAGAAAAAAATATAGTATATTGGAATGAAAATTGACACATGCCTAGATGCAAATTTCTAAACCATTTTAAAATATACAATTACCATAATTAATTCTTTAAATTATTAAAGTGCACAAGTAATAAAAATAGAAAAATAGCAGCAGAAGATAGCAATATACAAAGATTTACCCAACAGCACAAAATTTTCGAAACACTTGCTCCTTGCTTTCCTGAGCAAGGAGATGCAAGCAAGTGTGGACTTCTGCAATGCTAAAATTTGTCCTGCAAACTAAAAATAAAGAAGAAATGTTAACAAAAATGTGAGATTAAACCGTTCCCATCCCCGTGGAACGGCGCCAAAATTTGATCGGCGGAACCGTGTACGAAAAGTGTGTGTTTTAAAAAGTGTGTATGCTTTGTCTTTCTCGATACTTCTGTTATAGCATAGAAGCTAAACGAGTCGAATCTATAGGGACGGGAAGTGATAGAAGTATTACTAGTATATTCACATGTGTGTAATGGTTCTTCTATATTTCAAAGAATGAAAAGAAAAGAAAACAAAGAATGAAATGAGAAGTGTACGATGAAAACAACGATAGAAATATTGAAGAGAAGGCATTTGTGATTTTTGTATTTAATTCTAAAACAAAGTAAAAAGGAGAGAAAATTCATGGCTCTTAACTACTAATAGCTCCACCAATATGCTAACCTCTTAGTGATAGTTGCCTCACGTGTATCCTTGGCCATCACTAGTATTGGTTCAAGAGCTTTACAAAACATACTCTAAGATCACTTTAACATCTAAACTCAACAAACAAGAGCAAGCTACACTTAACCATCAAAATTAACTAGAGCAAGCATGGAATAAAGTAATGAAAACTTGTTAGGGAGTTAGATGTTAGAGTGTTAGAATCCATCGCCATTAGCTATCAATGGCTCTTGCTAGAGCAAGGCCAAGTAGGGCTATTAGATTCATGTGAATTATAAAATAAGGAGTTAGCAAGTTAGTGGTTAGTTGCCATAAGAGAAAAAGTTAAGCATGTAAAGAGTTAGAGAGAGAAGAAAACCAATAGAGATAAGGAGAGAACCTTTCATAGAATGTCACCTTCCATTACAAGAATCCTAACTTTCCTATGTATCTCTCTCTCCCTTTTACATGATCTACAAAGAAAATGAAAAATAGAAAAAGAAGAAAACTGCACTAAACTACACAAACGGGAGAGAAACTACCCCTAAAAACTCTTTTCCCTTCTGTTCTGAAAAACCTGGGGTATTTATAAGCATAGAAAGGGCACAAGGGAGGCATCACGGGGCACGCGTCGAAGCCCGACACGTGACCCCCAAAAGGTCGTGAAAACGCGATTTTTGTCACATTTTAGTGGCCCTTCTAGGGTCTCGCACGCCGCGTCAGGGTGTCAGCTTTCTGCTGCACACCCTTTTGTACATGCTATCGGTTTATCAAAATCGGCTCCCAGATTTGGCAGATCCAGGTTTCAAAAGTCAATGGTAATATTTTTAGGCTTTAAATATCACCAAATGAATCGGAGTTTGGGCTTCCTCTTCATTTCATGCCATGTACCTAGAAAAAATACAAGAGAAGTATTATTACAAAATTTCATATTAATATATGTGAAGATGTGGTATAAAATATGCAATTTTAGAGACTAATCAACTATATAGAGTAAATTTGAAATGAGTCACATGGGTGAACTCCACTTCGTTTTAGGTCTTCAAATCAAGAAAATGAAATAAGGTATATTCATCAACCAAACCAAATAGGCTAATAACCTTATCAAGAGATTTAGTATGGAAAATATAGAAGTAAGAGGACCCCAGTGAGCACTATAACAATGCTAGACAAAGATGAACATAGTAAGAGTGTGATAATAAAAAAAATATATATATATCAAAGTATAATTGGTCATTCTTATATATTATTGCTAGTAAACCTAATATTTTTTAGTGTTTGTTTATGTGCTAGATATCAGTCTAATCTTAAAGAATCACATCTTAAGGCTGTGAAAAATATTCTTAGATATTTAATAATACAGTTGATTATAGTTTATTTTATCAAAAATCAAGTACACTGAATTAATATCATATAGTGATGCTAATTTTGCTGGATACAAATCCGATAGGAAGAGTACTAATGGTACTTGTCACTTTTTGATATTCACTAGTATCATAGTTCAGCAAAAAGTAAAACTCGATGTCATTATTTATAGTGAAATAGAATATATTGCTGCTAGTGTTGTGTGTGCACAAGTTTTTATGGATGAAGTAAACTTTAATTGACTATGGAATTTTGTATTC
>JAVJIF010005149.1:0-194752 GCA_038442645.1 Agave tequilana | reverse complement strand
GCCAAACTGTCAATGTCATTTTTAAAATTTGGAGTTTGGGCAAGTTCAAATGGGTGTGCTGAAATGGAATCTTATTTTTTAAAACAACATGATTCTTCGGCTCTAACAGAATGGTTAGCATCAAAAATGGTCAAACGGTGAGAATGGAGAGTTTGGACCATTAGATATATGTCATGATTATGAGTGATTTGAGCCTGAGTCATGGCTTCAAGCATCTTTTCATAGTCAATTGGTTCATCGTTTTGTTGCGATTGGACTTGAAAAGATGAAGTTTTACTTTGGAATTTGTGGTGAAATCATGAGTCCGTCAGATTTTGTGATTGTTGCTTGGACTCACGCATACTTATTTTCAAGATTGATGGTTTTCTCTTTTGAACTGGTGGAACTGAGTATGAATCTTGAAAATATTGTGGACAAGGGGGATAAGGAGGATAAGTTGGTTGAAAATTGGAATCGGGGGAGGTGAATCTCCATTGACTCTGTGAAAAGCTAAAATTATTCTGGAAATTATGGTCATAAGATTGGGGATATGGGTCATATTTGTTGGAACTTGCTTTTGATGATACATTTGTGAAGCCATTTCAATAGAGCTCTTTTGCACAAGCCTATTCAAGAGTTCTACATGATCAAGACTTTCCAAGAGAGTGGCTATGGTTGTGTTCTGTAATATTTAATAGTATGTTAAAAGCCTTGAAACACACACACACACATTATAGCCCTATTAGTCGACTTATACCCTTTTATAGTCGACTTATACATGGTATAGTCGACTTAACAATTTCCCTAGTCGACTAACCTTTGTCCTGCAAATATACCTACTCTCTATTTTGTGACCAATATGCATTATTAGTCGACTTAACAGAATATATAGTCGACTAATAGATGACCTAGTCGACTAATCATATTAGTCTGGTCGACTTGTTTCAGTTTCCAGAAACTTGTCCTGTGTTTTCAACTTGACCTAGTCGACTTGGTCCTAATACTAGTCGACTAACCTAGTATAAATTGCCCAACTTAGTCGACTAACCATATCTCAAGTCGACTAATGGCAGTTTCTGTTTTCTGGTGTTTTATCCAACGTTATCCAATGATTATATATTCAAATTTGTCCTAATAACTACCCTAACTAACCATAGAGTTCAGCTATAAATAGGGGTGTTATCTTAGGCTAAAAACACCAATTCAAATAAAAAGTTTTCTGGCCAAAAATTCTATCAAAATTCTAGTTTTCAGAAAACTGTTCCCACTTTCATTCCTTCACTCAAATTCCTACTCCATAGTGAAGATTTCTGAGAGTCCACCTATAATAGCCCTTCTTCACGACCACATACAGATTCAAGGCTTATAGGATCATTTGTAATCACTCAAAGAGGAGCATTGTACAAGAGCATCTTCTTGGTGTAGAAGAGAGGTTGTACAAGGTGTTTGTCTTCTTGGTTGTAAGAAGCATTGTACACATTTGGTAAAGGAGATTTGTCAAGTGGTGTGCAAGGTGTTGATTTTGGGTGTACAAAGTCAAAGGATAAAGGAAAATCTCAAGCGGGTGGCTTGGGGATTGGATGTAGGTCACGAGGACTGAATCAGGATAAATCTCTTGTGTTTGCGTTTGCTTTACTTTTTGAGATTTAATTTTTTATGCAAGTTTATTTCTGTAATGCTAATATCTTAGTTTGAGTGTTGACTTATATAATTTAGATCCAACAATTGGCATCATCTCGGGACCAACAATATTGATTCGGATAAGACCAATCCGGCACAATAGTTGGTTAAAGTTATGATATGCCGGGCTAGTAATATCTGAAAAAGAGGTCGGGGTGTAATATGGATTACCATTAAATTGAAAAAATTATTGTTATAAGCCATATCACACAGGAAATGTCAAACACAAACAAACAAAAAAAAACAAAAAAGCAAACAAATAAAAAGAAAAAAAATCTAACATAATTTAGGGTAAACCTTAGACCTAGACGACTCCTAAATGGTTAGACTGTCCACGGGGGGTATATTGCTGAATCTGATTACAAGTTAATCAACCAGATAGGAGGAAGATTGGTGCGAGGTATCCACGCAAAAGTGACAAGCCTAATTAAGCCAAACCACCAGCCTTCGAGGTTTCGCCCCTCAATCCCCAACCTTAGTCACCAATTTGGCAAGAGTCGGATTCAAATCAACTTCTCCCTTAGGTCAGTCTCCTATTTGAGTCTGAAATGTTCCTAGGGCCAACGTCTACTCAGTTTTAATTAGGCTTAGGTTAGTGAGTGAGGAGATTGTTTGTGGGCTAAGAGAGGGTAATGACTTCCCCACCTTATCTTGTTTATAGGACAAGCCCTTAAATCAATTTAGTGCAGTGTAAAAGTATATAGAAAAAAGTAACACTCAAGCAATATTTCATAAAAGAATGAACCTTATACTAAATGCTATGCACACATACCTTGGCTCCAGCACTCTTCAACAGTAAATCAAAAATTTAATGAAATAGACACGTGCCTAAATGCAAATTCTAAATCACTTTTAGCATTTACAACCAACTTTTTACTGTTGTGTAAGAAATGTATACACAGTGAGTCAAACAAGAAAATAAATGCTACAGATATTAAACTATGCAATTCAGCCAACCTGTAGAAAATACAGTTAGTAGTTCACTCAGATTACCACAGGAATATAGCAAATCAGAGGGCTTCTGGGCTCTACTTTCTTCAGCAGAGTCCAGGGCCACTTATATGTCCACTGCAGCAAAAATTTCTTGTTGTTAAATCTGTACACCAAGAACACAGAGGAAAGATAACCAAAAATGTAAATCTAAAAAAGAGAATAACTTACCATCCTTCCCCGGCAACGGCGCCAAAATTTAATTGAGATAGAACCTGCACACAAGAATACAGAATTTTAGAACTTAGAATAAAGGGTGCAAGTTCTCAATACTACCGCAATAGCAAGTGGCTATGCAGGTCGTGATCCACAAGGAGGGACTAGCGATGAAAGCTTTTTAAGCAAGTTCTCTTTTAGGCTATAATTAATGGTTAAAATTCTTCTTTTAGTTTAACAAGAAAAGAGAAAAATGGAGTTAAAGTCAAGTTAGGAAGAAAGTGGTAGAATGAGAAGGTGGAGAAAATAGAAGTGATATGTACAAAGAAATTGAAAAAGAGTGAACGAGATTTGGAAGATTTTGGTGTTGGTATTTACACTAAAAGTTAAAAGAAAGAAATTAAAAATAATTACTTACCTCCTTTGACCAAAAGCTTACCTTGAATCTTTGGCAACGATGTTACCTTGAAGTGGAGGCAATCAGCACATAGCCCATAAGATTTGATTCTCGTCTCTTCCATATTACATAATCAAGACAAAATAAGCATGAAATGATACAGACTGAGATTAAAATCCATCGTCATGAGCTATCGGTGGCACTCGCAAAAGCAAGGCTCTTTCGATGCTATAAGCCTCACTTGGATAGCAATTGGTACAAGAAAGAGAGAAGTAGAAAAGAAGAAGAAGAACATAAAAGCAAAGTACATAAAAAAGGTAACTATAGATTCGATTTTAAAACAATAAGAAAAAAGAAGAACAATTTACACCGGTGTCACTCTCAGCACAAGCTTCATTCTCATTCTCCTATGAAACTTTGATCTCCTCCGAATTACATAAATGAAAACTAAAAATTACATAGAAAGAAAAACAAAAACTTACACTAAAATGAATGAAACAGTGGACTAAATTCTATCTCTGCATCATCGTCCTTTTTTGCCTTTGAGATTGCATGTATTTATAGGAGAAATGCAGAGGGTAGAGGAGTATGAAGACAAGGGAAGCTGGCTATTTCTGAATTTGAATCCCCCCTTATCTTCAAATTTGATTTGATGTGGATATTCAGTTTTGATCTGTAGCTTATTGGCGTATTGATTGCTAAATATAACTAAACAAATGATAGAATTAGAAATAATGATCAACTTAAGAGTTGTAGTCTTTAAGTCCTCTTTCTGGATCATCTTGAATCATTAGATTTAAGTTCTAGTAGCGAACGTTATGATTCAAATACTAAAATGTATCCAGCCAAAATTTGAGTCAAAATTGCTTCATCTTATCCGCTGATCTTCTCTCTATCCATTTATCCCTTTGGATTTGGACTCTGTATTTGACGTTATCATCGGTTGAACTTTAGCTTTAACCACTTGATTTACCAAAAACTAAATTTAACTAACTGGATTTGGGATCATCCTCCTCTAACTAATAGATCTAGTTAAATCTGAATTTAACTGATATTTATTTGATTTTATCCTCTTTCTCCCCATGACTATCTTCTGCAAAATAGATATTTAAGATAAGAAATTTAGCAGATTTATTACATGATAAATGTGGATATGTAATAAAGAATAATATTATAAATGTGTGCAATCAGGTGTACATATGGCATTGCATATAGCATAGGACAAACACGTGAGTGATTTATCGCTTTGTGTTATATTCTTGTCTATATTGCACACTTGCATGAATTGGACTTAAGGGCAAAACCCATAAAGAAAAGGTGGGGATTTCATCACTCTTTCTTAGCCCAAAAATCACCTTCCCACTCACACAACTCAAGCCTTAATAAAAATCGATAGACGTTAGCTTCTAGGGACATCTCGGACTTATTAAGAGATTGACCGAGGGTGGAGCTTATTTTGAATCTTACTCTTGTGAAATCGGTGTTGAAGGCTGGGGATTAAGAGGCTATGCCTTGAAGATACCGTGGTTTGGCGTAATTAAGGCACGTTGCTTATGCACGGATACCTCCCACCGTATTTTGCCCCTCCCTGGTTGATTAGTTTGTGGTCGGATTCTTTCAACAACCTCCCTAGGGTAATCGACCAGTTAAGAGTCGTCTAGGACTAGGTCAACCTTAGTATAAGCTTGGTTTTGATTTTTCTTTCTTTTATTTTTTGCTTGTTGCTTGCTTTTTCTTTTTTGTTTGTGATTGTTTGTGAAACGAAATTCAACAATAACAATTTTTTCAATCGTAATATGAATCCATATTTCACATCATCGACCCCATTTCATTCGGATAATTCCAACTCAGCTTTTTACAATATGAACTAACCAAATACACGGGTTGGACTAATCTGAATTAATACAACTCATACCCACAATCTTATGACTATAAGTTTCAAAATAATTTCAACTCTTCACAGAGTCAATGGGGATTCAACTCTCTCAAGTCAAAATTTCAACAACCTTGTCCATAATTTTTACAATATTCATTTTTCAATTTTGCTTCTTATACTCCTTTTCTAGAACTACCATGTGAAGAAAAATTCGAGTTAGAAAAGAGTTTATAAGGCAACCTGCAAGAGGCCAAGCGGTAATTTCAGAACATGTTGGCCTCTCCAATTCTACAATATTTTCAAGAGTTTTACTTAGTCCCACCTCTTCAATATGATCAAACATCCATCTTGGAATTGACTAAGAAACTCTTGCGTGAGTCCGAGCGACAATCTCAAAACTTGTTGGACTCACAATCTTCACAATTTTTCCAAAACCCAGATTTCTACACTCCCTTTTTAGAATAACCATTTGAAGAAAAATCTGAACTAGAAAAGAGTATACAAATCTTGCATGAGACCTCACAACAATTTTAAAAATCTTTTGCCCTGTCTATCGATAGGTTAGAAACACAACTGAGTCAATTGGTTAACATTCATGGGAATGAGAAAACTCACTCTAATCAACCTTTGACCAATCCAGATATCTCTAACTCTATCGATCTAGATCAGGAATTATGTTGTTTTGAAAACTAAGATTTAATTTCACCACACCCATTTGAACTTGACCAACATGAAAATTTTGAGAACCATGTTGATATTTTGGTAAGTTATCCTTTTTCTGAAATTGAATTTGAGCATGAATATGATCCTGAACCTCAACTTGGTAATTCAGTTCCACTTTTTGATTCAATGTTGACTCCGGTATCTTACCTCACTTCAATCCTTTTTCCAAGTCAATATTGGATCTTGTGCCAATCCATCGTGAAATTGAATCATCAATCTTTTATGACCAACAAATTAAACTTGACCAATTTCATACTTTAAAATGTCCCACTGATAAATTGGCAAGTTTTCCTTTCAAAGAAATTGAACTTAGACAAGAATGTGATTTTAATCCTTAAATTTGTGATCCAGTTCAAATTCCTGAATCAATATTGACTCCTATTTGGCTACCCGATTTGAGCAATATTTTAGAGTCAGTTTTGATTCTCATACCTGTCATTCTTGAATTTGAATCAACTATCTTAGAAAGTCACATTCCGTTGTGGGAAAAATGAATGTGGACTTGAGTTTCAACTTCTTAATTGGACCCACTTCCTGAACCAATCTCGACCAGAACCTTTACTTGACTTAAGTCAAATTCCTGAGTCAGTAGTCGTTCTTGTGCTTCCTGAGTCCAAATCAATTATTTCATCTTTTCATACTCCATTTTGGGACAAAGGTGCTGAAAATAATGACTCTGAAATTAGGTTGAAAATTAGGAAATTAGATGGGGTAAAATTCTTAATAAAAATCATAAATGCATACATTATTATAATGGGTTGTATTTTAGAGGTCTCTGGTGGTTCCTTCAAATTCCACGCAAATTGGATTGGGTCGCATTTCGTGGACCAATCAGACCACTACCGGAACCACCACCTTGAGGTGATTTTTCCTTCCCTCTCTATTTGTTTCATGCATACATACATTCACGATGCATTGAGGACAATGCATGAGATAAGTGTGGGGGAGGGTTTACTAACATAGAGTTTTTAGATTTTTTTCTTTTTCACTTCTTTTAGGATATTTTTAGAATTTTCCCTTTTGTATAGGAATTTTTCCTTTCTTTTTTAAAAAACTTTTTGAAATAAGAGATAAAGTTTTGATATATTTTTAAGAAAATTAAGTTGATCTTAGAAATTAAGGAAGCCCTAATTATGACATCTTAAACCTTGTTTAAGATTATAAGCTAAGTAAGATAAGTTGGAGAGAAAATTTTATCTTGAATTTTTACCTTAAATAGTATGCACTTCACACTTACACAATTTTTGGGATGAAAACAAAGACCTAAAATATCATAGAGTAAAAATAAATAAAAAAGAGAAAAATGTATATGATATACATGAATAAAAAAATCACTTATTAAATCTGGATAACTATGCCTCAAGAAGCATGATTATTCACGCCTAACGGTGGTTATAAGAAACAAATAATCCCCCTTAGTTTTGTGGCATTGTTTACTCGAGTCCTTAAACTCGAGGGATGTTTTCTCATCGGTGCCCTAAGACCGTCTGGTCTGGGAGTCATCGGTTAAAGGCTCACTCCCGAGTAAACTAAAAAGCTTAAGAAAACTAAGGGAAGAAGGAAAAAAAGAAATATACATATATAAATAAATGGCTTGGTGGTTAGAGTTGAAATCCCAGAAATTTTCACTGTAACAAAGTGCATATTATTTAGGTTTTATGAAGAAAAAATATTCAATCTAATTTTGAATTCTTGCCTTAATTGAAGACAAGATCTTGCATATAGATTAAGTTTAAAGGAGAACAACTTTTGGTGGACTTATGATCTTAGATCGCTTATATTTTAGCAAAAATATTTTGAAAACTTATCTCTCTTTCAAAATGCATTTTCAAAATATTAACATTTGTCTTCTTTCTTTATGGATTTTGTGGGTGCAATCTGTCAAAAACCCTTAGAAGATAACACTCCTCCTCTAAGGGTAACCTAGAGGTTTAAGGCTTGTTGTACGCGCTCAGTACAATCGCGTCACCTGCAAAAGTAGTGTAATAACATTTGTAGTATAGTTTTTCTTTTCTTGTTTTGCTCAGGACGAGCAAAAAGATAAGTGTGGGGATGTGATTAGGCTACATTTTGCATTATTATATCGCTTTCCCTACCAATTTATGAATAAAATATCATTTCTAACTATGTTTTGGTCTACTTTGCAGATAATCAAGAGTTTAGGGGCAAAGGAGTAATAAAAGTTTAATTAAACCCATTTTCAGATAATTAAATCTAGATTTCTTGGAGGCCAAGCTATAGACTTTCTAGAAGATAAATTGAATCTAGACATTGGCGGGTGTCTGACAAGAATCTGGACAGAAATAACTGAATCTGAGCATATCTGGAAGGTCCCCGAAACGAGGCGAACCTACGCGCCAAAACTAGGGACCTAAGCCCCTGGTTTTGCCGTGAAAATGCGGCTATGGCAGCGTTTTCGCGGCCCTTTTGTGGGCCCACGCATCAATTTTCGATGCTAAGCCTCATCTCGTCTTCTGGAACCTCCTTTCGCCTATAAATACCCCTGCAGGGACCCAAAACGCAAGCAGATTGAGAAATAGGCTAGCTTTAGTGTAGGTGTTCTTCTTTTCTTTTCTTTTCTTTTATATTTTAATTTCGTTTTTAGATCATGTATTAGGGCTGAGAGATTCAGAGAGAGAGAGAGAGAGAGAGAGAGAGAGAGAGAGAAATTGATGTAATAGATGGTGACGATCTATGTAAAGGTGTCTTCTTTCTTCTCCATTGTAATCTTCTCCATCATCTACATGATGCTTAGTTAATCTTTCTTCTCATGGCAATCTAACTACTAACCACTAACCATCTAACCACTTACTTGATAATCCACATGAATCTAGTAGTCTCTACAAGGCCTTACTCTTGCAAGAGCCATTGATGGCTCATGATGATGGATTCTAACATTTCTAACATCTAACCTGTTGGCCCAGAGGCCCTTCACTCTAGTTTTGATGATGATTAACTCATGTAGTTATAGTTTATTAATAATCTTGTGATATTTAATTTCAGATATTTAACCAAGATATTAGTAGGTGATTAGCTTCAATAAAAGTGTTTTGGAGCTTTCACATGGTGATTCAAGAGCTCGAGCGTCATGTTCACATCTAGCACTCGGTTGGAGTCAAGCTCGGTGGATCACGTTTGGATCGAGTCGACTTGGAGGCGGAGTTCTACAAGAAGACATCGATTTGTTTTAGTTTAAGTTTGTTTAGATCTCATTGTAAAAATTAGATAGTGTGATATGCTCAAGTTCACAGTACACACACAAGTTTTAAATTTCATGTTTATTGGTTTTTGGTTTTCGGCTTAACCGATCTTGGTTTTTAAGTCAAAAGCATAGATATACTATATTTCATGTATATTAGATTCTATCCATATACAACATGCTTAAAAGTTATTTAAATATCATGTTTTTGTATTTACATGTGTTTTGAAAAAATCGGATTTCCATTTCAAAAATCTAAGTTTTTGAAAATACAGTTTTTGGTTTAAGGCAAAATTTCAAGAACATAAAAATGATTCAAATAGTTTGAAAAATGTTTTAAATTTTTATCACACATATTTGCATTTCAAAGATATAATAAGAACTGATTTTTGTGAAATTTATGCGATTTTATGGGATTTAATTAAAGAAAAAACCTAAGTTTTTAAGTCTTATAATGGCTAGACTGGCTATCTTCCGGTCGACCGTAGTAGAAGTCGGTCGACTGGACCGGTCGACCGACGTACACAAGTGTGCATGCCAGCTTGAGCAGGTGAGCCGGTCGACCGGGTCGGTCGACCGTCCAAAGAGCTTTGCTCTCTAGAAAAGGCCCCGGTCGACCGGCAGAGAGTTCTTCTCTCTATATCCAGCTCCGGTCGACCGAGCGGTCAACCGGCCAGAGAGCCGTTGTTCTTTAGAACCAGGCCCTGTCGATCGGATGGTCGACGGTGGGCTCAACGATCATAAATTTGACCGTTGGCTAATCGACCGGCCGGTCGACGGAAGGGCATTTCAGCCCTTTCTAGCTGCCAACGAACAGAATTTTATGGGGCTATAAATACCCCCATTTGAGTTTATTTTTAACAAGATTTTTAAGATCAAAAATTCTCATTCTTTCTAGTGTTTATATACAAGTTTTCAAAGAGTTTTTAAGCTAAAAGATTTTATCTTTATTTGTTTAAAGGGTTGGAAAAATCAAGAAAAGGAGAAGTCTTTGGGATTATTTTTTATCTTCATTTTTATATCTATTCTAGAAGTCTTTTCCAAGAATTTTTCTTTGTGATTTTGATTTCCAAACTCTTTATTTCTCACACTTGAGCTTATCTATCTATCCTATCTATAGGATCATTGTTTTGTGAGATAGAATTGGTTTGTGGTTAAGATAGACCACCAAGTTGTTAACCTTCCATTTATTGTGATATCCCTCTAGTGAGAGGTGATAGTATTGGTATCCCTCTTGTATAGAGGTGAACGTGGAGGTTGTGTTGGAATCCCTCAAGTGTGAGGTGATTGTGTTTGTGTGGCTTTGAGCCTAATCCCTCTTGTGAGAGGTTGATCATTGTTTGGTTAAGTGCCATCCCTCTAAGTGTAGAGGTGATTAAGTTTGTTGGTACCCCTCTAGTGAGATGTGGATATTGTGTTGGTTTGTGCCTTGCCTCTAGTGAGAGGTTGTATTGGTTGAGAGAGGAGTTGTGTACTCCCGATTGTATTTGCCCAAATCCTCAGTGGAGGTTCCCTGTGTGGGAAGTCCTGTGTGGACAAATTAGTGGAAATCCTTCTATGTGAAAGCGGGGACATAAAGCTGTGTGCTAGAACCTCAAAACATATCTCGATGTTTGCGTTTGATCCATTTTCTCTAACTCTCTCTCTTATACCTTGCATTGATTCATATTATCATATCATTCATATATGCTTGGTTTGTTTGTGAGCCTCACTTGTGTTCAACCAAGAGTGCTTCATATAGCACCTCAACTCTTACTTAGAGAAATTTAGAGGAGATAGTCCAGAGCCCTTCACTAGGAATTCGGCTACACTCTTTGGTTACACTAAGTGTGTTGCTTTAAGTTTTTAATTCCGCGTTATTTGTCATTTGATTAGCCCTACACCTATTCATCCCCCCTCTAGGTATACTTTCAATTGGTATCAGAGCCTACGCTCCTGATATTAGGTTTAACCACCTAGGAGTGTGATCTTGGTTGCTAATCTCTAGTTGCATTTGCACACATATTGTTTACACTCATGGACTTCATGACCCCACCTATGTTTGATACTTCCAACATTGTTGTTTGGAAGGCTAGGATGTTCATGTACCTAAAAACCCTAGGCTTGAATGTTTTCCTTGCCGCTACCAAGAAATCCTATCTTGGTAATAGCAAGCATATAGAGGCCAATGCACAAGCCCTAACGGCACTTAGAAGCACGCTTAACAAAGAATATTTGTGTATGTTTTCTCATTGTGATTCCGCTTTTGCAGTGTGGAACACTTTGACCTCCTCCAAGCTTTAAACGCCAAACATTATGGAGAAGGAATCTAGTAGAGAAGAATCCGAACAACGATGCTACATAGTCCAAGGGAATGACTCCCTTAAGGTATATTCGGAATCTCAACTAGATGATTGTGCTAGTTCTTCAGGAGATGATATTATTGATGCTGATGCATTAAATGAAGAACTTTCTATTGTATGTGAAAAATTGCTACAAAAATATAAAGTTTTGAAAACGAAAAGTTTTAGACTTAACAAAGAAAATAAGGATTTGTTTTCAAAATTTGAGTTGGCTTTGCAAGAGAAGGTTGAGATTTCAAATGAATGTGACTCCTTGAAATCCCAACTTGAACTTGCTCTAAATGAAAACAAGATCTTGAAAAGTAAAATTGATTGTGAAAATGTTTAAAAAAAAATGAGGATTTAACTTTAAAACTTGATTTTGTTATAAAAGAGAATGAATCTTTAAAAATGAAAATTTCTTTAATTTTCAAAGGATTTGGATTTGGTTTCTAAGAAAAACATTTCTTTGAAAAATGATATAGATTCACATGTTTATCATGCTAGTGTAGCTTCTTCATTTAGCATACCTATTACATGCACCTCTTCTTCTTTCATGATTGAAAATGATATTTGTATGCTTAAGAAGACTGTTTGATTGTTTGGGCTCCACTTT
The DNA here is from genome assembly GCA_038442645.1 of Agave tequilana. NCBI lineage: Eukaryota > Viridiplantae > Streptophyta > Magnoliopsida > Asparagales > Asparagaceae > Agave > Agave tequilana. Next base: position 182,815 of record JAVJIF010005149.1, on the reverse strand, counting down.
GAGCCAATGTGCTTTGAACCACACACGTTTGGAATCTATGTTTTGAAAGAAACAAATTCCATCTATGCATGCACACCATACACGGCATACACATGCTCCTCACGTTCACACTCATAACACTTTGTATGCTCATGTGTACACTTGTACACATTGTGGACGTAAGGGCCACCTTACTAAGTTTTGTTATGATAGACTACATGATGTAAATTTAGCAAATAAGTTTGTTTGGGTTAGGAAAGGAGCTAACCCTCATGGACCCAAAAGAGTATGGGTACCAAAGATCACCCCTATTTTATTTGATGTAGGTGTGGGCTCTCACATGACGTGAGAGTGATGGTGCCTTGAGGTGATGCGTTCCGAGCTTAATGATGACTAATTTGAATGCATCACTTTCAAAGGGAGTTTGGTGGAAGGACTACCATGATTTGGAGACATAGAGATGTACCCTCATAGTTTTGGTAACGATCTCTAACTCTCATTTATGTTTGCATGTTTTTAGATCATTCATTTGTAGCATGTCTTGTTTTAATGCTCATTACGCCATATGCCATGCTTATTAGACTATTGACATACATATATAGTATATGAAATCACCTATGTTTATATGGACCCATATTTTGTGTTCTCTCTATTGTTTAGCTATTATGTATATCATAGCTCTAATAACATGAGTATTTACATAATGATCATATGAGTTTTGTTTTGATGTTTCACGTTTTGACTACTTGTTTTAAATGTATCCTTCATTAAAACTTGAGTATATGCTTGTACAACTAGTGAGGCACAAATAGATTATTATATGTTTGTGCCTAATTGTTCATTTGTACCCATTAGATGTACTAGCATAGCCTAGTTTTGATGATTCATGCATTTTGACTTGTATTCTTCATTTTGTACATGTTTTCATATTTGTAATTAGCTTCATGTATATGTCTATTTTGCCTAAACTAATAGTTATACATATACATCCTTGAGCCACTTGCCTTCATGCATATATTTTTATGGATTCGTTCATGTTTGAATATGTATGTATACTCTAGTTTTTACAAAACATACATATGCCTTGAAGTTGTATTATTGAAAATTAAATATTAATGATTTTCGTGTTTTCATTTATTCAGGAATTTCACATTGAGCTTATTGCATATTTTCATAATTATATTTTTCACATAACTATTATACACTCACTTTACTTAATATTTTCTCATGACTTTGTTTTCATGAGTATGATATGTGCTTTATAGACTTTGAGTGTCATTGGTTGAGTGATTTTCATGTTTCATGGAATATATTCTTGTTTTATTCCTTACTTGAAGGATTTCTTACTAATTTACAATTTTATCATATAACTAGTTGTGTATTTTTCATTTTGGTAGAGTTTTCAATTGTGTTATAATTATTTTCAAACTTATTTTGAAAACCCCTACCCATTCAAGGGCGGTTGGTTGGGCGACCATGCCTTATATGCATTATTGAAAAATCTATTTAAACTTGTGCATGATATGGGTGGTAGGGAGTATGAGCTATACACTTGATTCTCATTGTGTATTCAATTGGTATCTCCAATTGATATTTATTTTGTATACTCATATTTGTTTCTATATATGTATGCTTCAACTTCACATAGTATCGATTTTGATTGGTATTTATATTTTCATACATATATATGTGTTTTGATTGTGCTTACTATATCTCTATATCTTTGAGCACAAATTTGCCATGCTAAGCTTGATTTAGTCCTTAATGACAATTATTTTTAAATTGGTATCTTATACAAGCTTATGCATCTTTTTCATTAGTATTTCATAAAGGGGAAAAAAATTCATGTTTTATCTTTCAATCGGTTTTGTTTACCGTTGATATCTTACTCCCACTCTTTATGGTGAAAAATGATTGAAAAATGATATTATTTTTTTAATTTGGTATCATACGCTCCTAATGAAAATTATTTTCAATTGGTTTATGTTTTTTAATTGGTATCAATGGTATAAAATACTTTCAATTGGTACAAATTTTGACAATTGGTATCAAGATTACGTATATGTGTATATCTTTCAATTGATATCAAAATTATTGTTGGTTTCTTCAAAATGTTTTGTTTATTTTCAATTGGTATCATCAATTGGTATCATGATGTTTCAATGTATACCTTCATACTAACTTGATATATCTTTCAATTGGTATCATTATGTTTTGATTTGTATCGCTTATATGCAAGGGAAGCTTAACATCTTCTCTTTATGTAGATTCATGTTGAGTGTATGTCATATTGAAGTCATTGACCTTTCTTTGGTATGTAGTACACGTGTGTAGTAGGAGCTTCACATCTCCTTTTATATATTGCATATTATGCTTTATGTGGTTAGGATTTAGTCATCTCTTTTCATATAAATGCATGTATGCAGGGGGAATTAACTTCACGTCTCTCCTCTTCATGAATGTATATAGCATATATACCTTTATTGTTTTGATTTATGCAAAAAGGGAGAAAAATATTGTTTATGCCCTTTATTGTTTGCACCCCTTTGTCGATGAATTGACAAAAGGGGGAGAGATATTTTGGAGTTTGATATATGCATGTTTATTTATATATTATTTGTTTTTATATGCATATCCTTTACCATTGGGATCAAAAGTTTACCATATACTTTCAATTGGTATCAAAAGCATATTTTGTTGGTATTAGTATCAAGAGCATCTTTTATTGTGTTGTTGGTGCTAAGAGCAACATTGTTTTTAAGGACATCTTCATTTTAAAATAGAGTCTTTATTGGTATCAAGAGCAACATTGTTTTCAAGAACATGTTTATTTTAAAATTGATATCAAAAGCATATTTATTTCATTTGTATAAAAGATCATGTTTGTTTCATTTACTTGTTTTATGCATGTTCATGCATATCTATGTTGAACATTCATTTGTATATCTTTATGGTTTATTGCTATGCATGAGTTAAGGGGAAGCTTCTATGAAGCTTAACTTTAATCCATGCATATATAACTCCATGAGTTTTGTCATCATCAAAAAGGGGAGATGTTGGCTCAGAGGCCCTTCACTCTAGTTTTGATGATGATTAACTCATGTAGTTATAGTTTACTAATAATCTTGTGATATTTAGTTTCAGATATTTAACCAAGATATTAGTAGGTGATTAGCTTCAACAAAGGTGTTTTGGAGCTTTCACATGGTGATTCAAGAGCTCGAGCGTTATGTTCACATCTAGCACTAGGTTGGAGTCAAGCAAGGTGAATCACGTTTGGATCGAGTCGACTTGGAGACGGAGTTCTACAAGAAGACATCGGTTTGTTTTAGTTTAAGTTTGCTTAGATCTCATTGTAGAGATTAGATAGTGTGATATGCTCAAGTTCACAATACACACACAAGTTTTAAATTTCATGTTTATTGGTTTTTGGTTCTCGGTTTAACCGATCTTGGTTTTAAGTCAAAAACATAGATATACTATATTTCATGTATACTGGATTCTATCCATATATAACATGCTTAAAAGTTGTTTAAATATCATGTTTTTGTATTTACATGCATTTTGAAAAAATCGGATTTCCATTTCAAAAATTCAAGTTTTGAAAAATACAATTTTTAGTTTAAGGCAAAATTTCAAGAACACAAAAATGGTTCAGATAGTTTGAAAAATGTGTTAAATTTTTATCACATATTTGTATTTCAAAGATATAATAAGAACTGGTTTTTGTGGAATTCATGTGATTTTATGGGATTTAATTAAAGATAAAAACCTAAGTTTTTAAGTCCTATAATGGCTAGACTGGCTATCTGCCAGTCGACCGGACCGGTCGACCGTAGCAGGAGTCGGTCGACCAGACCGGTCAACTGACGTGCACAAGCGTGCACGCCAGCTTGAGCTGGTAGGTCGGTCGACCGGGTCGGTCGACCGTCCAGAGAGCTCTGCTCTCTGGAAAAGGCCCCGGTCGACCGACCGGTCGACCGGCAGAGTTCTGCTCTCTGTATCCAGCTCTGGTCGATCGAGTAGTCGACCAGCTAGAGAGCCATTCTCTCTGAAACCAGGCCCGGTCGATCAGATGGTCGACCGGTGGGCTCAACGGTCATATATTTGACCGTTGGCCAGTCGACCGGGCCGGTCGACCGGAAGGGCATTTTACCCCTTTCCAGCTGCCAACGGGCAGAATTTTTATGGGGCTATAAATATCACCCATTTGAGTTTGTTTTTAACAAGATTTCTAAGAGCAAAAATTCTCATTCTTTCTAATGTTTATATACAAGTTTTCAAAAGAGTTTTTAAGCCAAAGGATTTTATCTTTATTTGTTTAAAGGGTTGGAAAAATCAAGAAAAGGAGAAGTCTTTGGGATTATTTTTATCTTCATTTTTATGTCTATTCTAGAAGTCTTTCCCAAGAGTTTTTCTTTGTGATTTTGATTTCCAAACTCTTTATTTCTCACACTTGAGCTTATCTATCTATCTTATCTATAGGATCATTGTTTGTGAGATAGAATTGGTTTGTGGTTGTGATAGACCACCAAGTTGTTAACCTTCCATTTATTGTGATATCCCTCTAGTGAGAGGTGATAGTATTGGTATCCCTCTTGTGTAGAGGTGATCGTGGAGGTTGTGTTGGAATCCCTCAAGTGTGAGGTGATTGTGTTTGTGTGACTTTGAGCCTAATCCTCTTATGAGAAGTTGATCATTGTTTGGTAAAGTGCCATCCCTCTAAGTGTAGAGGTGATTGAGTTTGTTGGTACCCCTCTAGTGAGAGGTGGATATTGTGTTAGTTTGTGCCTTGCCTCTAGTGAGAGGTTGTATTAGTTGAGAGGAGTTGTGTACTCCCGATTGTATTTGCCCAAATCCTCAGTGGAGGTTCTCTGCGTGGAAAGTCCTGTGTGGACGAATTAGTAGAAATCCTTCTGTGTGAAGGCAACGTAGAGTTGTGTGCTCGAACCTCGAAACATATCTCGGGTGTTTGGTGTTTGATCCATTTTCTCTAACTCTCTCTCTCTCTTATACCTTGCATTGATTCATATTGTCATATCATTCATATTGCTTGTTTTGTTTGTATGCCTCACTTGTGTTCAACCAAGAGAGCTTCATATAGCACCTCAACTCTTATTTAGAGGAATTTAGAGGAGATAGTCCAGAGCCCTTCACTGGGAATTCGGCTACACTCTTTGGTTACACTAAGTGTGTTGTTTTAAGTTTTTAATTTCGCGTTATTTGTCATTAGATTAGCCCTACACCTATTCACCCCCCTCTAGGTGTACTTTCATAACCCACTAACTTGCTAACTTGCAAATTTCTTCTTCATTTCATGCTAATCTCTAACTGATTTTAATGATTTAATAGCAGCTTGCAACTTGTTGTGTGGTATGGATGTATTGTTTCAATGTAAAAGAACAATCTTATGAGTCATACTTTGTATCGTCTCTTGAAGCAAGGACTATTGATGGCCAAGGATCCATGTGAAGCAACTATCATTAAGAGGTTAGCATGGTTAGTGGAGCAATTAATAGTTAGTAGCCATGAGTTTTCTTTTATCTTATTTTAAAAATCAATTTCAAACCTTTTTATCATTTTCTTCATTGTTTTCACCAACTTCTTAGTTCATCATTGTTTCATCTTCTTTTAGTTTTCAAAACCATTTCTCTTTTATTTTCACATCACCATTTTTATCGCCTTCTCCACCTATCACTTCTCGATTTATTTTCTTTTTCTCATTCTTTAACAAATAAGAACTTGTTAACAACCGACGTGAATAAAAACTGTTAATGCTTCTATCGTCTCCTGTCTCTGTGGATTCGACCCGTTGAGCTAACGCTATAACGGAAGTATCGAGGGAGCATTAGCACACATACATAATTATACTGATTTCAAAAAGACAAGTTTTCAAGTGCTCGCTCCACCTCGATCATTTATTTGTTTGTTTTTATTTGTTTTTGTGAAAATGGATTATAATTACAATTATTCTGATTATAACTCAAATCCATATTTCACCCCAACCTCTTTCAATTCGGATATTACCAACCCGGCATTACATAACTCTAACCAACCAAGTATGCCAAATTAGTCTTATCAGAATCAATATATGCCCCAATCCCAGTACTATGTATAAGAATGGGACAACCATCACAACTCTTCACCAAGTCAGTAGGAATACAACTTCCCCGAGTCTTACTATCAACAACCTTACCAACAAATAGCTTCATATGATCCATACCAAGACCAACCTATAGAAGAGAAATCTTCTTTAGGAAAGACTTTTGAAGCCTTCCTTGAGTCCACACGACAAGTACAAATCATAGCGGACTCAATTCTCCCAAACAATTACCAAATCTAAGATCCTTACTCTAATTTCCAAGTCCAACCGCAACAAAAAGAACCTGTTGACTTAGAAAAGAATATGAATTCATGATTCAGTCCCAAAATGATTGCATTCAATCCCAAACGGATTGTCTCAAATCTCTTAATAGATTAGAAGCAGAAATGAGTTATTTGGTCAGCACAATTAATGATAGGAATGAGGAAACTCTACCTAACACATTTTTTATCACTCTTGATTCTCCTAGCCATATTGAAGAAGAATCATAGTATCTTGGAGATTTTAACCAAGATTCAATTTCACTACAAAACTTTGAACTTAACCAATATTAACTCATTGATAAATTGACAAGTTTTTATTTTAATGAGATTGAACTTGAAGATGAATGTGACACCGATTCCCAATATTGTGATTCAGTTCCACTTTTTGAATCTATGTTGACTCGGTATCCTTACCCGATTCGGACCTAATTTCGAAGCCAACACTAATTTCGATCCCTATAGAGCTTGAACATGAACAACTTATTTTGGATAGTCACATCCATTATTGAGAAATGAATGTGAAATTCAATTTTATAATTTGGACCAAACTCATGAACCAACTCTGACTCTCGAACCTAAATTTGATTTGAGTTTTATTCCCAAGTCAGTTTTGGTTTCTGTTTCTTTCATTATTGAGCACAAATCATCTATCCCATAAAATCACATTTCATTGTTGGACCAAGCTTTAGATCAATATGATTCCGTGATGATATCCCGTGATGCTAGGATCTTGTATGATCCTATTCATATTGGGGATTATAAAATATTAATAAGAAAGAGATTATGAAAGGTGGGTTCCATGAAAATTTAGAGTATCTAGATTTGGCAGAAACGCTTGGCCCAATGAGACCACCACCGGAACCACCACCTTGAGGTGAAAATTTTTCTTCCCTTTTCTCCTTTTTCATGTATTATTACATTTCATTCATACATTGAGGACAATGCATGAGTTAGGGTGGGGGAGGGTTTACTAACATGCTAACTTCACTAATTTATAAAAATTTCTTTCTTTAAAACTTTTTGAAAAGAAAATTAATACTTTGACTTATTTTGTAAAAAATTTAAGTTAGTTTTAAGGAATAAGAGGATCATAATTAGGATTTCTTATACTTGGTCAAAATAAAATTTTTGTTGATTTTGAGGTTAGGAAGAAAAATTGATAAAGTAATTTAGTCTTGATTTTTACCTTAATGAGATATGGACACTTTATACACTTACACACTTAGGGTTCTAAAAACAAAAATTCTTATGCCTTATTAAAAAAATTTATTATATAAAAGTTCTCTGATTAAGCTGGGTATTTGTGCCTCATAAAGCATAAGTATTCACGCCTAAAAGTAGTTCATATAAATAAAATCCTTAGTTTTGTGGTCTTATTTGCTCGAGTCCTAAGTCCTTGGGGTGTTTGCTCACCCGGTGCCCTAAACCGTCTGGTTTGGGAGTCACCGACTAAGGCTCGTAACATGGGCGAATTAGAAAGCCTAATAGTGCTAAGAAATATTACCGCCATAAATGTAAAAAAATAATATATATATATATATATATATATATATATATATATATATATATATATATAATAAGGCATAAGAGTTAGGGCTGAAGAATCCTGAGTCAAATTTTCACGATCACAAGGTGCAAATGACTTAGGGTAAAATAACAGACTAGATGAGAAAAACAATTTTAATCCTTACCTTGATTAAAAATAAGTTTTCGAATAGAGACTAAGTTTAGTAATGACTAGGTTTTGATAATCATATGACTTATAGATTACTTGAATTTTTACATTAATACTTCAAATATTTTTCCTTCAAAATTCATTTTCAAAAATACTAACACTTTATTTCTTTTTCTTTATGGATTTTGTGTGTGAAATCCACTGAAAACCCTCACGATACAAAACTCGTCCTCTAGGGATAACATAGAGGTTTAACGGCTTGTTGCACGTGCTAAGTGCAACCGTGACTCCTATGAAAGTGAGTTAGGTTAGGCCAGTTTAGTTTTCTTTTCTTTTCTCTTTGTTTTGCTCGAGGACGAGCAAAAGATAAGTGTGGGGGTGTGATCACACACGTGCATGATTGAGTTAGAACCTACACAAAAATACAGAATTTCAGAACTTAAGATAGAAAGTGCAAGTACTCAATACTACCGCGATAGCACGTGGGTATGCGGGTTGTGATCCACAAGGAGGGACTAGCGATGGAAGCTTTCTATTAAGTTCTCTTTTATGCTACAAAGAATGGTTAAAGATCTTCTTTTAGTTTTTTTAAAAGGAAAATGAAAAAGAGTTATAATTAAGTTAGGAAGAAAGTGATAGATAGAGAAGATGGAGAAAATAGAAGTAATATGTACAAAGAAATTGAAAGAGTGAAAGAGATTTGGGTGATTATGGTGTTGATGATCTACACTAAAAGTTACAAGAAAAGAAAAAAAAAACTAAAACCTAAAAAACATACTTACCACTTTGGTGCCTGCTTACCTTTTACCCGTATCGACGATGTACCTTTACTTGAAGGCGAGCGAAGCATGGCAGATGAGATATTCCCCATTCCCGATTTATACTATAAAATGAATGGGCGAGCTATACTACCATAGAAATGGATATCCATCACCATAGGCCATCAACGGTACTTGCAAGTACAAGGCAACTTCGAGGCTATCGGTTTCATTTGGATCCACAAACACAAAAGAGGGAAGCCAACAAAAACAAGAATAGAAAAGAAAAGGAAACCTCGATTCGATTCAAATAACAATGAAAAAAAAGATCACTTACACGGTGTCACCTTCAGTACAAGCTTACTCTCATTCCTCTATGAAAGTCTTCTTTCCTCTCAGTTACATAAATAAAATAAAAATTACATAAAAGAAAACTAAAAACCTAAGTTATAAACTTTAAATTAGCCTAAGTTCTGCTCTTTGCTTTGTCCTTTCCCCTTTTGCCTTTGAGATTGCAGATATTTATAGGAGAAATGCAGAGGGTAGAGGAGTATGAAGATAAGGAAAGCTGGCTATTTCTGAATTTGAATCCTTCCTTATCTCCAAACTTGATTTGATGTGGATATTCAGTTCTGATCTGCAGCTTATTAGCGTATTGATTGCTAAATATAACTTATCAAATGATAGAATTAGAAATAATAGTCAGCTTAAGAGTTGTATCCCTTTAAGTTCATTTTTTGGATCATCTTGAATCATCAGATTTGAGTTCTTGTAGCGAAAGTTATGATTCAAATACTAAAATATATCCAGCCAAAATCTGAGTCAGAATTGCTTCATCTCATTTGTTGATCTTCTCTCTATCCATTTATTCCTTTGAATTTGGACTCTGTATTTGACATTATTCTCGGTTGATTTTTATCTTTAACCACCTGATTCACCAAAAAATGAATTTAACCAACTGGATTTGGGATCATTCTCCTCTAACAAAATAAATCTAGTTAAATCTAAATTTAACTGATATTTATTTGATTTTATCCTCTTTCTCCTCATGATTATCTTCTGCAAAATGGACATTTAAGACAAGAAATTTAGCTTATTTATTACATAATAAATGTGGAATGTAATAAAGAATAATGCAATAAATGTGTGCAATCACACCCCCACACTTATCTTTTGCTCGTCTTAGAGCAAATAACAAAACTAAACTAAAAATTATTAGACTACTTTCGTAGGTCATGCGATTGCACTGAGCTTGCTCAACAAGCCGTTAAACCTCTAGGTTACCCCTAAGGGGACGAGTTTTATCTTGTGAGGGTTTTCAGTGGATTGCACCTACAAAATTCATAAAGAAAGAGAAAAATGTTAATATTTTGAAAGAAAAATATTTGAAATATTATTGTAAGATTTAAGTAATCTATAAGTTATAGGAAAACCAAAATTTTCATTCCTAAACTTAGTCTCTATTCAAAAATGTGTATCAATCAAAGTAAGGAGTCATATTGTGCTTCTCATCTAGTCTATTACTTTACCCTAAATCATATGTACCTTCGTGACCGTGATGTTTTGACTAAGGGTTCTTTAACTCTAACTCTTATGCCTTATTTATTTATTTATATATATATATTTATTTTATTTTTGATGGTATTATTCCTTAGTTCTATTAGGCTTTCTAATCTACCCATGTAACGAGCCTTTAATTGATGACTCCCAAACCAAACGGTCTTAGGGTACCGGGTGAGAAAACACCCCAATGACTTAAGGACTTGAGCAAACAAGACCACAAAACTAAGGATTTTATTATATGAACCGCTTTTAAACGTGAATACTTATGCTTTATGAGGCACAAATACCCAGCTTTAATCAGAGGAGTTATATATATATATATATATATATATATATATATATATATATATATATATATATATATATGTATATGTATGTATGTATGTATATATATATATATGTATGTATATATATTTCAAACTTATCTAATCAACTTTTGCATAAATACCAAGGCTTGCTTAGGCCAAAGCACCTAACTAATCAATAATTAGATTTGTTTATTTTTCATAGATATACATGCATACATATATATATATATATATATATATATATATATAATATATATATATATATATATATATATATATATATATATATATATTTATATATATATATATATATGAGAAAAATGTATATCAGCCCACGGGCTGAGAGTACTCTCTCAGCCTGCGGTGACGTGGCTCAATTTGTCACCTCACTGACTTGCGGCCCGCTTTTAGGTAGAAGTTAAATTACCAAATACCCCTTATGATAAGTTTTCCTTATTGTTTATTATTATTTTTCCCCCCTTTTATTTTTGCCGCTCTTTATAGGATATAAATTACTTTTCACCCTATTTCTTTACCTCTTTTTTGAAAGATCTAGTTTCTCCTTTTCAGCCTGCGATAAAAATTTTTTTGAAAATATAAAATCTTTTCAGATCAATTTTTCAGCCTGCGATAAAATTCTACTTTATAGTTTAAATTTTTTGTATATAATGTAGTCAGAGTCTTTGGTCGCATTGTACATTTAAACTGCGACCTTTTTCAAAGTCTTTGGTCGCAGTGTACATGGTTAAATGCGACCAAGGTCGCAGTGTTGTTATTGATAAAGATGGCCAGCAACTGCAATCTAGGGTTGCATTACATGGACTGCGACTTTGGTCGCAGTACGTTAAGTAATTAATTTTTTATTAAGTGTTATTTTTGGATTAAGTCATTTTTTGAATCTAAATGAAAAATGAAAAGTTGTCTGTTGTCTGATGCGACTTGGAGTCACTCCGTGAGACGCGACCTGTCATAAAGATTTTATGAGATCTTTTAACGTCAAGTCTACTTTGACGAACCCCGCACCATTCGTTGTTTCCCGAAGCGGTTGTCCACGCGTCGGCTCTTCATTGGGTTTAGGCGTTAATGTCTTTTAATGCCAAACCGGCGCTGGCGGTTGGAGACCATTAATGCCGACGATTCTGATTAATGAACCATTAATTATGGTTATTATGGGCTGCCTATAAATAGGGCTCACCCTCTCCCTTTAACAGCCCATAATTAGACTGTTTTCTTTCGAGAGCAATTGCTCTGAGAATTTTCGCCTTCTTCAGAGTCTCTAACAGGGGCCTGCCTCCATGGATGAAGATGACCCTATGGACGAACTTGATCGATGTTGTCCACAAGGGAAGAAGTCATAGACCTCATCGTCCACAAGGGAAGAAGTCATGGTCCTCGTCGTTCACAAGGGAAGAAGTCATGATCCCTGACGAGGACTTAAGCCTCACCGAGATCTGCTCTGACTTGATGCACCAGTCAAGCTTGCTGATAACGGATGGTCAGAGTGGGTATGGCGGCGGGGGATGTGGTGGATATAGTGGTAGGTAGCATACCTTGTGAGGTCTCACTCTCCCTCTCTTACCCCAGAAGTGACATCGAGGAAACTCCATGCTCACTGGATAACCTTCTGGTGAAGAGATGTTCATCAACGAAAGATCGTATCCCGGCACTTTGGAGGGTCAGTTGGAATCGGAGGATTCTGCTGCCACCAGACCTCAAGAAGAAGATTGCTCTTAGTCAACAAGGGCTCTTTTGATGTTTAGTCTTCTTGGCTACTTTGATGTTTAGTCTTCTTTGTACTGCTATATTGTAACACTCAATCTTATTGTATAACAGAGCGTTTTGTATCATTTTCACATGCCTGGAGATAAATGTCTGGACATAAATAAAAGACCTCAATAACACCACTGCTCTTAGTCAACAAGAGATCTTTTTGATGTTTAGTCTTCTTTGTACTGCTATATTGTAACACTCAATCTTATTGTATAAGAGATCGTTTTGTATCATTTGCACATGCCTGGAGATAAATGCCTGGACATAAATAAAAAGCATATTTGTTTTTTTTAATAAACTACGAACTTGGTCGCAGCCATGCATTGCAAACAAAACAACTATGACCATAGATGACACTGCGACCAAGGTCGCATAAGATACATTGCAAACAGTAACTACTGCGACCAGGGTCGACACTGTGACCAAAGACTGCGACTAAGCAACTGCTGCGGTGACGTGTCACCTCGTCGCAGTGTTGTTGTTTACCTCGTCGCAGTGTTGTTGTTGATTAAGACTAAAGACCAGCAATAGCGACCAAGATTGCAGATTATTTTTTAAGACTGCGGCCATCAACTGCGACCAATGTCGCAGTGTTGTTGTTGATTATTTATAAAGACCACCAACTGCGACCAAGGTCGCAGTGATGTTGTTGATTAAGAGTAAAGACCAGCAACTGCGACCAAGGTCGCTGTGTATTTTATTAAGACTAAACACCAACAACTGCGATCAAGATCGCAGTTTATTTTATTAAGACTACGGTCGTTTATTTTATTAAGACTACGGTCAGAAACTGCGACCAAGGTAGCAGTGTTGTTGTTGATTAAGACTAAAGTCCAGCAATTGCGACCAAGGTCGCAGTGTATTTATTAAGTCTGCGTCCAGCAACTGCAACCAATGTCGCAACCTTTCATTTTAAAAATTTATAAGGGTGAAGTAATATAATTATTAACTACGTCCATGGTCGCAGTATATTCGTTTAGCGTAAAATATTTAAAATGAAGGTTTGTAACAATTGTACAGCATTTTCAACCAAGACATAGTAGTAAAAAATGTAATTCACACAATTAACTTTAGAAAACAGATTTATATATATTTAAAAAAAAAACAAAATACAATTTTTTAAACTTCTAATCCTCATCATCACCATTGTAATGAGAAAGAAGTTTGCGACTTTGGTCGCAGTACTGAAGGAGGTCGCATTGCTATACGATAGCATGTTTCCTCCGGTATTCTTTATTCTGTATTAAGTATGCGACCATGGAATATTTTTTTACTTTTCAATGCTAGAAGTCGCAGTCGTCATATAAAAGGGGTATTTTTGTCAATTTGTTTCACGATTGTTTAGGCGGGATTTTTTTGATTTTTTTGGCGCCCACACTCTGCGACCGATGTGTGGCATATATTCAGCCACGTCCCGCAGGCTGAGAAACTCTCTCAGCCTGCAGGCTGAGGTACAGTAAGCCCATATGATACAGTAAGCCCTATATATATATATATATATATATATATATATTTAATAAGGTATAAGAATCTTTGTTTTTGAACCCTAAGTGTGTAAGTGTATAAAGTGCGCATATTTCATTAAGGCAAAAATCAAGACTAAATTACTTTGACAAAATATCTTCCTAACCCTAAAAATCAAACAAATAATCTTATTTTGACCAAGTATAAGAAATCCTAATTATAATTATCCTATTCCTTAAAATTGACTTAATTTCTTACAAAAAATATGTCAAAATATTATTTCTATTTTCAAAAAGTTTTTAAAATTAAAGAAAATGTTAATTTTTTCTTTTTTTAAATAAAAAGAAAAACTTAAGTTAAATTAGATCCTCCCCCACACCTATCTCATGCATTGTCCTCAATGTACGAATTAATGCATAGATGCATGAAAAAGAAGAAAGGGAAGGAAAATATTACCTTAAGATGGTGGTTCCGGTGGTGGTCTGATTGGTCCATGAAATGCGGCCCAATCGAATTTTCGTGGAGTTCGAAGGAACCCACCAGTAATCTCTCTAATATAACCCACTAAAATGATGTATACATGAATGATTTTTATTAAATATTTTACCCCATCTAATTTTCAAATTTTATAATTAATTTCGGAGTCAATTTTGTCAGCCGCCTTGTCCCAAAATGGAGTGTGAAAAGATGGAATGATTGACTTGGACTTAGGAAATACGGGAACTAATACCGACTCAGGAAAGTGACTTAAGTCAAGTAAAGGTTTAGGAGTCGAGATTGGTTCAGGAAGTGGGTCCAAATCAAGAAGTTGAAACTCAAGTCCACATTCATTTCCCCACAATGAATGTGACTTAATATCGGTGATTCAAGTTCAAGAATGAAAGGTGTGGGAATCAAAATTGACTCTAAAATATTACTCAAGTCGAGTAACAAAACAGGAGTCAATATTGACTCGGGAGTTTGAACTGGATCACAAATTTGAGAATCTAGGTCACATTTCTCATTGACTTTAATTTCATAAAAATGAGAACTTGCCAATTTGTCAATGGGACTTTCAAAAGTATGAAATTGGTCAAGTTCAATATGATCATAAAAGATTGGTGATTCAATTTCATGATGAATTGGCACAGGATTCAATATTGACTCGGGAAAAAGATTAAAATCAGGTGAAGACACCGGAGTCATTATTGAATCAGAAAGTAGAATTGAATCACCAAGTTGAGGTTCAGGATCATATTCATTCTTAAGTTCAATTTCAGGAAGGGATAACTTGCCAACCTGTCAATGTCATTTTCAAAATTTAGAGTTTGGGCAAGTTCAAATGGTTGTACTGAAATGGAATCTTGTTTTCCAAAACAACATGATTCTTCAGCTCTAACAGAATGGTTAGCGACATCAGAAATGGTCAAACGGTGAGAACGGAGAGTTTGAACCATCATATCTATGTCATGATTATGAGAGATTTGAGCCTGAGTCATGGCTTCAAGCTTCTTTTCAAGTCGATTGGTTCATCATTTTGCTGTGGTTGGACTTGAAAAGATGAAGTTTTGTTTTGGAATTTGTGATGAAATTGTGAGTCCGTCTGATTTTGTGATTGTTGCTTGAACTCACGCATACTCATTTCCAAGATTTATGGTTTTCTATTTTGAACTGGTGGATCTGAGTATGAATCTTGGAAATATTATGGATAAGGAGGACAAGTTGGTTGAAAATTAGACTCGGGGGAGGTGAATCCCTATTGACTCTGTGAAGAGTTGAAATTATTTTAAAAATTATGGTTATAAGATTGGGGGCATGGCTTATATTTATTCGGATAAGTCCAATCTGGCACACTAGGTTGGTTAACGTTATGATATGCCGGGTTGGTAATATCCGAGAAAGAGGTTAGGGTGTAATATGGATTACCATTAAAATTAGAAAAATTGTTATAATAAGCCATGTCACACAATAAAGAAAAACAAATAAGCAAACAAATAAAAAGAAAAAAATCTAACCTAAGTTAGGGTAAACCTTAGACCTAGATGACTCCTAATTGGTTAGACTGTTCACGGAGGGTATATTACCGAATCTGACCACAAATTAATCGGCCAGGTAAGGGCAAGATTTGTGGAAGGTATCCGCGCAGAAGCGACGGGCCTAATTAAGCCAAACCACCAGCCTTCGGAGTTTTCCCCTCAATCCCCAACCTTAGTCACCGATTTGGCAAGAGTCAGATTCAAATCAACTTCCCCCTTAGGTCAGTCTCCTATTTGAGTTCGAGATATCCCTAGGGCCAATGTTTACTCAGTTTTTAATTAGGCTTGGGTTAGTGAGGAGATTGTTTATGGGCTAAGGGAGGGTAATGACTTTTCCACCTTATCTTGTTTATAGGACAAGCCCTTAAATCAATTTAGTGCAGTGTACAAGTATATAGAAAAAAGTAACACTCAAGTAATATTTCACACAAGAATGAACCTTATACTAAATGCTATGCACACATACCTTGGCTCCAACACTCTTCAACAGTAAATAGAAAATGTAATGAAATAGATACGTGCCTAAATGCAAAGTCTAAATCATTTTTAGCATTTACAATTAACTTTTTACTGTTGTGTTAGAAATATATATACAGTGAGTCAAACAAGGAGATAAATGTTACAAATATTAAACTATGCAATTCAGCCAACCTGTAGAAAATATAGGTTAGTAGTTCACTCATATTGTCACAAGAATGTAGCAAATCTGAGGGCTTCTGGGCTCTGCTTTCTTGAGCAGAGTTCAGGGCCACTTATATGTCCACTGCAGCAAAAATTCCTTATTGTTAAATCTGTACACCAAAAACAAAGAAGAAAGTTAACCAAAAATGTAAACTTTAAAGAGAATTACTTACCGTCCCTTCCCGGCAACGGCGCCAAAATTTGATTGAGTTAAAACCTGTACAAAAATACAGAATTTCAGAACTTAAGATAGAAAGTGCAAGTACTCAATACTACCGCGATAGCAAGTAGCTATGCGGGTCATGATCCACAAGGAGGGACTAGCAATGGAAGCTTTTTATTAAGTTCTCTTTTATGCTACAAAGAATGGTTAAAGATTTTCTTTTAGTTTTTAAAAGGAAATTGAAAAAGAGTTAAAATTGAGTTAGGAAGAAAGTGTTAGATAGAGAAGATGGAGAAAATAGAAGTGATATATACAAAGAAATTGAAAGAGTGAAAGAGATTTGGGTGATTATTGTGTTGGTGATCTACACTAAAAGTTATAAGAAAAGAAAGAAAAACTAAAACCTAAAAAACATACTTACCTCTTCGGCACCTGCTTACCTTTTACCTGTATCGACGATGTACCTTTACTTGAAGGCGAGCGAAGCATGGGAGATGAGATCATCCCCATTTCCGATTTACACTATAAAATGAAGGGGTGAGCTGTACTATCATAGAAACGGATATCCATCACCATAAGCCATCAACGGCACTTGCAAAGATAAGGCAACTTCGAGACTATCGATTTCATTTGGATCTACAAACACAAAAGAGGAAAGCGAACAAAAATAAGAATAGAAAAGAAAAGGAAACCTAGATTCGATTCAAATAATAATGGAAGAAAAGATCACTTACACGGTGTCACCTTCAGTACAAGATTGCTCTCATTCCTCCATGAAAGCCTCCTCTCCTCTCAGTTACATAAATAAAATGAAAATTACATAAAAGAAAACTAAAACCTAAGTTACAAACTACAAATTAGTCTAAGTTCTGCTCTCTGCTTGGTCCTTCCCCCTTTTGCCTTTGAGATTGCAGGTATTTATAGGAGAAATGTAGAGGGTGGAGGAGTATGAAGATAAGGGAAGCTGGCTATTTCTGAATTTGAATCATTCCCTTATCTCCAAACTTAATTTAATGTGGATATTCAGTTCTGATCTGTACCTTATTAGCGTATTAATTGCTAAATTTAACTTTCAAATTATAGAATTAGAAATAATGATCAGCTTAAGATTGTAGCCCTTTAAGTGCTCTTTCTGGATCATCTTGAATCATCAGATTTGAGTTCTTGTAACGAAAGTTATGATTCAAATACTAAAATGTATTCAGCCAGAATCTGAGTCAGAATTGCTTCATCTTATCCGTTGATCTTCTCTCTATCCATTTATCTCATTGGATTTGGATTCTGTATTTGACGTTATCCTTAGTTGATCTTTATTTTTAACCACCTGATTCACCAAAAACTTAATTTAACCAACTGGATTTGGGATCATCCTCCTCTAACCAAATAGATCTAGTTAAATCTGAATTTAACTAATATTTATTTGATTTTATCCTCTTTCTCCTCATGATTATCTTTTGCAAAATAGACATTTAAGATAAGGAATTTAGCAGATTTATTACATGATAAATGTGGAATGTAATAAAGAATAATGCAATAAGTGTGTGCAATCAGTGCATTACATGTTTTCATATCATATATGTCACATTTTTGCATTTATATTTAAATAAAACTCTGCTATTAATGTATTTATATGTCCAGTGGCATGCAGGGTAATTAAGGAAGAAAAGAGAGAGATTAACAGATTTATCCAATTTAAATCCAATAGTTCAAATCAAAGGGGTGATTCAAATCCAAAGGTTATAAAAGCTATCATATCTGAAACTGAATATATCAGATAAGATAATATCATCTCAATTCAAGGGAAAAACGGATTATTTGAAAACCCTATCTATTTCGCTAAAGATAAATGAATATCTTATCACTTCTAGAAGACAAATTGAAAATTCAAGACGATAAATGGATAGAGAGAAGATCAACGGATGAGATGAAGTTAGATTCAGATTTAGGCTGATACAATTTAGCATTTTAATCATAACTTTCGCTATCGAAACTTAAATCTAATGATTCAAGATGCTCCAGAATGAAAACTTAAAGGGCTACAATTAATCTGTTGATCACTCTTTCTATTTCTATCATTTAATAGTGATATTCAGAAATTAACACGCCAGCAAGCTGCAGATCAGAATTGAATTTCTAAATAAATCAAATCAAGTTTGGAGATAAGGGGAGGATTCAAATTCAGAAATAGTCAGCTCTCCCTATCTTCATACGTTTTCTATCACTCTAGTTTTCTCCTATAAATACCCTCATACCTCGAAGGCAGAAAGGGCACCATCTCAGAGAGAGAGCATTAGTTTAGGTTTTTCTTTTCTTCTTCAATGTAATTTTTATTTTTTTTATTTTCTTTTAGGTTAGAGAGAGTTACATGAGAAAAGAGAGGAAGAATTATTAAAGAGTGACACTATTGTAATTCTTTTTCAAAAGACTTATATTGAAGGTGACATCAATGGAGTTTTCTCACTTTTCTTCATCGTACTCAATCTGGCCAAGCACCGTGTTCAAGTTACTCTTTCTATTTGCTTTGCTTTGCTTCATGTTGAGATAAGTCTTTGTTATGATTCAATGGTAGAGGAAAGTACTCTTTTTATTTTTTTTCAATTCATTAGTTTAGAGTTATGACTCTCTTTTTTTTTGGTTTTTCCTTTTATTATAAATAAAACAATACCACCATCTCTTCTTCTACTATCTCTTTCTTAACTTAACTTAACTATTTTCTTTTTATAAAATTGAGAAGATAAATGTTAACTAATTTTGATAAATTAAAAGAGAGAAACTTACACAACGCTTCCATCGCTGCCCCTCCCTGTGGACCACGACCGTTAGCCTTAGGCTACACTGTAGAATTGAGGATCTAGTAATGTTCTAAATTTTTGTATTTTTTTGTGCAGGTTTGGCTCAATCATTTAACTCATCACAAATGAAAGAAAATCTATTATAATCAATTGGTTTAGTAAAAATGTCGGCCAATTGAAAACCCATAGAAACATAATCAATTTCAATATCGCTTTACTCATAATGATCTCTAAGAAAGTGAAATTGAACCTCTATATGCTTGGTCTTACTATGTTGATTTACATTCTTGGTCATATGAATAGTACTAATATTATCACAAAATATTTTAATATGATCATAATACAAATCATAATCAAAGAGAGTGTGTTTCATCCAATAGACTTGTGCACAACAAGCCCCATCCACAACTAATTGAGGTTTTTACCTGCACAGAAATACAGAGTTTAGAAATGAAGAATATAAGTGTGCAAGGTTCTCAATTCTACAGCTATAGCAAGTGGCTATGCAGGTCATGATCCATAAGGAGGAACTAGTGATGAAAGCGTGTTGTAAGTTCTCTTTTAGTTTACTAAAGATGGTTAAAAGTCTTTTTTGTTCTTTAGAAAGAAAAGAGAAAAAAGCTATATTAAGTGAAGAAGAAGTAGTAG
Organism: Agave tequilana; assembly: GCA_038442645.1. Taxonomy (NCBI): domain Eukaryota; kingdom Viridiplantae; phylum Streptophyta; class Magnoliopsida; order Asparagales; family Asparagaceae; genus Agave; species Agave tequilana. The sequence continues at coordinate 162,633 of JAVJIF010005149.1, read as the reverse complement.
ATTGGAGGAGATGGTGATTTTTGAAAAATAGAAAACTAAGTTAAAGAAAGAAAAAAAAAAATTGAAGAAAAGAAAGTTGTGATTGGAGGTGATCTAAACTAATGGATTAAAAGAAAGGAAGAAAACCTAAAAGAAATACTTACCTCCTTTGGTTGATGACTTACCTTGGATTCGTTGCATGTTTACCTTGATCTAGGGGTGATCAGCGCATAATTCATAAGATTAACTAAGTCTCAATTCACATTACATCATCAAGGCTTCTTTGAGCAAGTATGAAATGATACAAACATAGGGAGGAATCCATCATCATGAGCTATCAATGACACTCGTTAAGGCAAGGCAATACCGATACTATTCGACTCACTTGGATTATCATCAAAACCAAAAGAGAAAAAGTAGAAAGGAGAAGAAGAAAATGAAAACAAAGAAGAACATAAAAATTTGTACCTTTTGATTATATAGAGAAACGATGAAAGAAAGGAGGAAGGCTACATCAATGTCGCTCTCAACATTAATCTCTCTCTTACTTATATAAATTTCTGTCTAACTTATGTTTACAAAGAAATAAAAATTACATAAAAATGAAAACCTACTAAACTAGAATGAAAATTAGCCTAAGAATCCTTCTCTGCCTAATTGTTCCTTTTTGCTTCTGAGAAATGCAATATTTATAGGAAAAACTAGAGGTGGAGGCGTGAGCAGGTAGGGGGAAGCAAACGCTCTCCTTATCTCCTAACATGGCCACGGATCCGCGGCCTGGTTGGCCACATCCAGGGGGAGGAGATCATAGATTTTGTCATTATCCCCTTTATCTGACGGGATTTTTACTTTGAGTTCTACATTTGATGAAACCTCCTTTGATCTTCAACTTTAATCAACTTGAGTAATAAAGATCTGATTTAACTGATTTTCAACTGATTTTATCTTCTTTGATTTGCTCTGATTTGCCTTAATTTGTCCTGATCCTTGATTTGAATTAATTTTGAGTTAACTCAGAATTTAGATGGGCTTTGGGCTTGTTTCCTCTTCCTTCTCCCTTGGTAAAAGGTCCTACAAATAATTAGATAAAAAGATAATTAAATAACATAGTTTATTATAAAATAAGTATGAAAAATATGATAATAGATATGCAATATCAGTGACCGATCAACAATATACTCTGCCTCAGCAGTTGAGAGGGCCACGGAATTTTGTTTCTTGGAAGGCCACGGAAGGCAATTTTCTAGAAATTGACAAGTTACATTAGTGCTCTTTCTATCCAATCTATAACTGACATAGTCAGCATCCGAATAACTCGTCATAGAGAATTGTTCGGTCTTCAGATACTACAAGCCCATTCCAAAGTGCCCTTAAGATGTTTAATAATGCGTTTTATCTCAATCAAATAAGATTCTTTAGGACAAAATTAAAATATAGCACACAAACAAATACTAAACACCATGTGCAATCTACTTGCCGTCAAGTAAAATAAACTACCAATCATGTTACGATAGAGTTTAATGTCAACATTTTTATCTTGTTCATCCTTGTCAAGCTTGGTTGTGGTAGCCATGGGCATCTCGCTAATCTTTGCATTTTCTAGCCCAAATATCTTGATAATCTCTCTTGTATACTTGGCTTGATTGATGAAGATTCATCACTGCTTTACTTGATTTGGAGTCCAAGGAAATAGTTGAGTTCTCCCATCATACTCATTTCAAACTCATCCTTCATGCATGATTCAAAACCCTTATAAAGCTTTTCATTAGTAGATCCAAATATGATATCATCAATATATATTTGTGCTATCAAGATATCATTATTTACATGCTTTATAAATAAGATGGTATCTACTTTGCCTTTAACAAAACCATTTTCAACAAGAAAACTGATAAGACTTTCATTCCAAGCTCTTGGAGCTTGTTTTAAGCCATACAAAGTCTTTTCAAGTTTGAAAATAAAATTCGGATGTATAGGATCAACAAACTCGGAGGGTTGTTCAACATACACCTTCTTCTCAATAAAAACATTAAAAAATGTACTTTTAACATCAATTTGAAAAAGTTTAAAATCCTTGAATGAGGAAAAAGCAAGGGTCATTCGTATGGCTTTGAATTGATGCCTTCAATTTGGGCAGAACCTTGGGCTAACTTTATTCCTAATGATATTACCTGACTTATCCGATTTATTCTTAAAGATCCATTTGTGCCAATAGTTGGCCTATCGTGGGGCCTAGGAATAAGATGTCATTAGTTGCGTTCAAATTGATTGAACTCTTCTTGCATTACAAGCAACCAATATGAGTCGCCCTCGGCCTCTAGGATATTCTTGGGCTCAATGTGTGATATGAATGTAAATTGGCCACATATATCTTGGAGTTTGGAGGCAGTAGTTACTCCATTGGATACGTCACCTAAGATGAGATCTTTGAGATGACTTATTACATATCCCTAATTCTTTGAAAGTGGTTGAGCTTGCTCCACTTCAACATATTGGACTTCACCATTTGCATCATCCTTTGGCTTGTCTTCCTCTTCTTGTGCTGGTGAGTCTTTCATTGAAATATTTTGTAACACCCTGCTCCCAAAATACGTATATAGATGTGTATTCTGATTTTCTGATCATATTTTTTGATTTATTTCCCGTAATTGTTTTTGTTTTATGATTATCTATATGATTATTTTGCTTTGGATCTGGATTCGTGGACTCGGAGTAAACCCTAGTCTGATAGTGTATTGCTTGATTTGATCTCTCCGATAATTAGATTTTATTGATTTCAGTTTCAAGCATAATTTTCCAATATTCTAGATTTTTCATAATTTTCTGGAGTTTTTCCGAATTAATTTACAAAATTATCAAAATTGGTGTCGACCGTATCGCTGGCCAATTCTAGGATTTTAACTAACAATCAGAGTTGAATTTCTAGAAACTGCTTTGACATATCTTTTAAAATCTTATTTTCTATTTAAACTCATTTTTGGGGGATTTTTAGAATTTATCGAAGTTTGACCGGACTTGGTGTCAACTGAAAGATTCTAAAATTTTTATTTTGAAAACAAAAATTAATTTTTGAATCTAATTCCACCATGTACCTTAAAATAATATTTATTATTTTTAAGAATTTTTCAAGATCTTTCCAGGTTAGTCTATTTTTCCGGCATTTTCGGTATTTTTGGGATTTTCCTAGATCCGAAGTTTCATCTATATATTTCCTTTTCTTTCTTTTCTCTTTCCTCCCCTATTTTTCTCATCCACTGCTTTTCCTCTCTTTTTATTTTATTTTTCTTTTATTTTCCTTTATTCTCCTCCACACACCTCAAAATATCCCCCAAAAATATCTCCTTCTCTTTCTCCTTTTTGGCCTAAGGTTACAATCACCCAGTTTATGGTTTTGATGATAACAAAATATACGTGGTTATTTAGTACTAAACAAGTTTAAGTGTTTAAATATATTTCAGGGTTCTAAGGATTTAAGGACTTTTCTTCCTCTAAAGGAATATGTTGAAGACTCAAAAAGATTCAAATACGGGATTAAAGCTCAAAGCACTCGACATCGCTAATGGAGAAGCGCGGTTGAAGATCTTGTAGTCACCTAGAGCCTTGTAAGATATTAGTTTATTAAATTATAGAATATAGTAGTGATGCTCAAGAAGTTACACACACAAAATATACGATTTCGAAAAATACAAGTTTTGGTAGTATTGGTATTTTGCATGTTTGGTTCTGATACATGTTTCATAATTTTTTCAAAATTTTATAACAAGTTTAAAACATGTATTTCATCGCCTATACATTGCTATATTACCTATAAACCAATACAAAATATTTTGAAAATTATTTGAAACTCAAAAACAATCTAGAAAACTATTTCAGGCCAGAACGATCGACCGACAGTTGACCAGTGCCTATTTCAGGCCAAAACGGTCGACCCCCAGTCGACCGGGCCTTTGGCCAAGAGGCGTGCATGTTTGTGCACATTGTCGGTCGACCGACCGATTGACCGCTAACCCTTGTGATCGACCGACTGAGATACCCTAACTCTCAGTTAGGGTCGGTCGACCGACCTGGTCGGTCGACATTTTATTTTTTTTTCTTTTAAACTGCCAAGCGGTCGATCAGCCGGCCAACCGAAGCCAATGACTCTTTTCTGGATGAGTTGTCAGTCGATCGGCCGGCCGGTCGACCGACGGCCTGCCAGTTGGCTATAACGGCTAGTTTTTGGATCTGTTTTGTTTTTAGTGAAATCTAACGGGCATTTTTTGTTTCCAAGTGTCTAAACACACCCCAAATGACCTGGTGATTTATAAATGATATTTATTCATTGCCTATATATATGGGTCATTGGTTTTGGTTTTAGATAAGAAGTTTACAGGTTTCCAAGTTTGTTTAAAAAGAAAAAAAATTCTAGCTTCCAATCTTCAAGTTCTTTCTTTTCAAAGCTATTTTCAGTTGGTTTTAAAGCTCTTCTATTCTTTCTAACTGAATTTCATCTCTCACTTAACTTCTTGAGCAACACTTCATATTCTACTCCATAGGAAATTGTAAGAGAGACTGTTTGTGATCTTGTTGGATCACCAAGAGCTTTGTAATCTCAATTGGCTTTATGCTACCTCTTGTGTAGAGGGTTAAGTTAGTAGAGTTGTGTACTCCGGTCTTGTGTAGACCAAGCTGTAATTCCTTTGTATAAGATCCCTTTTGTGAAAGATCACTTAGAGGATAGTGAAATCCTTCATAGTGGTTAAGACAGGGACGTCGAGCAATGGCTCGAACCTCGGAACAATTCTTTTGTGTTTGCGATTGCTTGTTTCTTACTCTCTATTACTTTTCATACTTGTGTAATTTGTTCATCTTGCATTCTATAATTGCTTTCATTCCATCACTTTAATTACCAGTCTATACTCATCTCAATAAGGAGGCAATTGAGCACCTCAACTCATTATTTAGAGGAATTAAAGAGGAGAAGTTCTAGAGCCCTTCACCGAAAATTTGGCTTCAATTCTTGTTTTGAGTGACGGTTTGCATAATTCATTATAAGTAGTTTTAAAATAGCATTTTATTAGCAAAACACTTATTCACCCCCCTCTAGGTGTATTTCAATTGGTATCAGAGCCTTGGTCTCTAGTTTTTGGCTTAACAACCTTTGAGAGATCCTAATTGCTAATCACTCCTTTCACAATTTTATCTTGATTCAGTTTAGTAAAAATAGTCGAAGGTATTAAGACCCCTCCCAAGTTTGATGGCCTTAACTTTCCTATATGGAAGGTTATGATGACCATATTTTTGCAATCTTTAGGAAGCCGGGTTGCAAAAGTAGTGACTAAACCCTTTAACTGTACCCATTGGAGATGAGGACACTTGGTCCAATATTGCCACTAACGAGTTTGATGCAAATGCTAAGGCATACTATGCCTTACTTCAAGCTTTGAACAATGACGATATTGCTGGGGTCATCCATTGTAAATCCACCTCCGAGATTTGGACACACCTAGTAGTCACACACGAGTGAACGTCACAAGTCAAGAGAGCAAAAATTGATCTCTTGTGTTTCCAATATGAAAATTTCACCATGCATGATAATGACACCATTGATGACATGGTAACAAGATTTACTAAGATAACTATTGGTCTTTCTTCTTTAGGTGATGTCATTGACAATGATCAAAAAGTAAGGAAGGTCATTGGGGTACTTCCACCCTCATGGGAAGTTAAGGTTACTGCATTGAAGGATCTAAATGACAAAGAAGAGATGAAACTCATCAGTCTTATAGGAAACCTTAAGATCCATGAAATGGAGAGGAAGACGAGGGATAAGATGACACCACAAAAGAAGAAAATGATCGCTTTTAAATTCACTCCCACTATCTCCGACGATGATGATGAAGAAGGGGATGATGAAGAATTCTCTATCCTACTGAAAAATGTAATGAGGATATACAACAAGGCCAAGTTTAACAATAGAAAAAGATGGCAAGGGAAAGAAGACAAGAAGGTCATATGCTTCAACTGTTAGAAGCCGGGCCACATGGTTGCGGATTGTTCGGAGACCAAGAACAAACCATCAACCTCCAAGAAGCCCTACAAAAAGAAGGCTCTCAAAATCACTTGGGACTTGGAGAGTGAAACAGATGAAGAAATGGATACAGCACACGTGTGTTTCATGGCTAATGATAACATACCTAAGATAACATTCGAACCCTCACTTGATGATAGTGAATTAATAATGAATGAATTGGGTGAAACTATTGAAGAGTTGTTAACAATTATGATTTCCATAAAATGAAGTATTTAAAATTGAAAAAGGAAAATGAAACTCTTTAAAATAAAATTGTTATACTTTCAAAAGAAAAAAATGATTTATCTTCTACACTCATATTCACAAAAAAAGATTTTGATGCATATAAAATTTCATGTAAAATAAAATTTCTATTAATTGATAAAAATGAGATTTCTATTTTAAAAGATAAAATTAACTCTTTAGGATATGTGTTAAAGAAATATTAGTTTGATAAAGCTAGGTCGAGGCAATGTTTCCTAAGAAACATACTCCAAAGAAACATGTTCATACTACACTTGCTCATCATACTACACATACCCACACTCCTAAATCACAACATTTACATACACATCATGATAGACATTCTACACAAACCAAGCATGTTCACATCCCACACTCACATCAAGCTTTTATATATGGTAGAGTTTATTCATGCACTTATTGTGGCCGAAAAGGACACTTGGCCAAATTTTATTTTGATAGAATAAATGCTTCTAATGATCATATTTAGGTTCAAAAATCTAACATTATAGGACCCAAGAAAATTTGGGTACTAAAATCAACCGATTCGTTACTTGATATAGGTACACACCAAGGCTCCAAGACGTCAGGAGTGGTGGTATCTTGATAGTGGTTGCTCAAGACATATGACTTGGGATATCAATAATTTTGCAACCCTATTAAGATACCATGAAGGTGGCACAGTTACCTTCAGAGATGATTTGAAAGGAAAAATTATCGGTATATATAACATCAAAATCGGCGCATCTCCTTTAATTGAAAATGTTGTTTTAGTTGATGGTCTCAAGCATAACCTCTTGAGTATTAGTCAACTTTGTGATAGTTTTAAAGTAGTTTTCGATGATCTAGCTTGAAATGTTTTAGATAGACAGACCAATGTACGTGTGCTTTCCGATTTTCGTGAAATAACGTGTACATGATTGATATGTCTAATTTACATTGCAATGCTACATGTTTAAATGATTTTAATGAAGAATCTTAGTTATGGCATAGGAGACTAGGCCATGTTTCATTTGACCATCTATCTAGAATTAACAATAAAGAAGTGGTGAAAGGTATTCCTTATTTGAAATTTGAAAAGGACCGCATTTGCGATGCGTACCAACTTGGGAAACAAACCAAGTCCTCTTTCAAAACTATCAAGAATATTATGACATCAAAACCTTTGGAGTTAATTTACATGAATTTGTTTGGTCCCACTAAAACCAAAAGTCTAAGTGAAAATCGTTTCATCTTTGTTTTGGTTGACGATTTTTCTCGTTTTACATGGGTTTTCTTTTTAGAACACAAAGATCAAGCTTTTTCACATTTTCAAGTGTTTAGAAAAAGAGTTGAAAAAGAAAAAGATTTTCTAATTTTACGCATAAGAAGTGATAGAGGTGGTAAATTCATTAACCATTTCTTTATCACCTATTGTGAAGAACATGGAATTAAACATGAACTATCATGTCCTAGAACTCCACAACAAAAGGGAGTCGTTGAAAGGAAGAATTGTACTCTTCAAGAAATGGCTAGGATAACGATAAATGAATACGGACTCCCTCAATATTTATAGGCCGAGGTCGTAAACACATCATGTTATATCTCAAATAGAATTTATTTTTTAAAAATACTTCTAAAACTTCATTTGAAATTTACTATTTGAGAAAACCTAATGTTTCTTACCTTAAAGTTTTTGGTTGTAAATACTTTACTTTAAACACTAAAAACAATTTAGAAAAATTTGATGTCAAATCTTATGAAGCCATATTTGTTGGGTATTCAAATACTAGTAAGGCCTATAGAGTCTTTAATAGATTTTCTTTGACTATTGAAGAATTTATACATGTCAAGTTTGAGGAATCTAATACTTTTATGAAGAATGTTGTAGAGATTGATTCCTTAGCTAAAGAAATGGAGAAGATAACTTTGAAGGACTCACCTATATAAGAAGAAAAGCCAAAGATTGATGAATAAGGTGAAGTTCAAGAGGTTAAAGAGGAGCCAACACAACCACTTCCAAAGGATTAGGGATTTGCTTTAAATCATCCCAAGGACCTCATCATAGGTGATGTATCCAAGGGGGTAGCTACTCGATCCAAACTCCATGATTTATGTGGCCATTTTGCTTTTATCTCGCACATTGAGTCCAAAAACATCCTCGAAGCTGAGGCTGATTCATATTGGTTGCTTGCAATGCAAGAAGAGTTCAATTAATTTAAGCGCAACTAAGTTTCGCATCTTATTCCTAAACCCCATGGTAGACCAACTATTTGTACTAAATGAATCTTTATGAATAAGTTGGATGAGTCGGGTAATGTTATTAGAAATAAAGTTAGGTTAGTGGCCCAAGCTTACACCCAAATCGAAGGTATCAATTTTAAGAAAACCTTTGCACCCTAGCACGGCTTGAAGCCATACTGATGACATTTGCCTTTGCTTCTTTTAAAGATTTCAAACTTTTTCAAATGAATGTTAAAAGTGCGTTTTTAAATGATTTTATAGAAGAGGAAGTGTACGTTGAACACCCCCTCCCCCCCGCGGGTTTGTTGATCCTACACTTCTGAATTTTGTTTATAAACTTCATAAAGCTTTATATGGTTTAAAACAAGCTCCAATAGCTTGGTATGAAAGGCTTTCAACTTTTTTAATTTCAAATGATTTTGTTAAAGGTAAAGTTGACATCACTTTGTTTACAAAGCATGTAGATGTGATATCCTAATTGTTCAAATTTATGTTGATGATATTATCTTTGGATCTACTAATGAAAAGCTTTGTAAAGAATTTGAATCATGCATGAAGAACGAGTTTGAGATGTCTATAATGGGAGAGCTAAATTACTTCCTTGGACTCCAAATCAAGCAAACGAATGTGGGATCTTCATTAATCAAGTCAAGTACACAAGAGAACTCATCAAGAGGTTTGGACTTGAAGATGCAAAGCTAAGTAAGACTCCCATGGCCACTACTACAAAGCTTAAAAAGGATGAACAAGGTATAAATGTAGACATTAAACTTTATAGAAGCTGAAGGTACACCTAGAGGGGGGTGAATAGGTGTACGGCTAATCTAGTGAACTAAATGTGGAATTTAAAACTTAATTGCAACTACACTTAATGCAACCAACGAGTGTAGCCGAATTCTCAGTGAAGGCTCTGGACTAACTCCTCTTGATTCCTCTGAATAAGAGTTGAGGCGCTATATGAAGCTCTCGTAGTTAAGCACAAGTGAGGCACACACAAACAAGCCAAGCATATAATATGTATGAGCAATATGAAATGATGCAATGGCACAAAATAAAGAGAGAGAGTTAGAGTCAATGGATCAAACGCAAACAACGAGATTTGTTTCGAGATTCGAGTTCCCAGCTCTACGTCACCGCCTTCACACAGAAGGATTTCCAATCCACTAACTTGTCCACACAAGACTCCCACACAGGGAACCTCCACCGAGGATTTGGGGCAATTACAATATTGAGTACACAACTCCTCTCTCAACCAAAACAACCTCTACACTTAGAGGCTAGGCACAAAGCCACCACAATATCCACCTCACAAATGAGGGATAAGTACAAAGCCAAACAAGGATCACCTCACACTTGAGGGATACAACACAATTGCACAACCTCCTCTACACTAAGAGGGAAAGGCACAAAGCCAAGCAATGATAAGGGTTTACAACTTGGTGATCAAAAGACCACAAACCAATTTCTTTTCCACAAAAACAAGAATCCTATAGAGAGGATAGAATGATAAGCTCAAGTGTGGAAAACAAAGTGTTTTTAACAAAGAAAATCACTTGGGAAACTCTTCAAAAGATATAGAATTTTTAGATCAAAAATAATTCCCAAAAGACTATTTTCTTTGAAATAACAAAACACTTTAAAAACAAATAGAGAATAGGAATTTGAACTCAAAAACTTTTTGCTGAAAACACTTAGGAAGTAGGAAATTTTTGCTTTGAAAATTCTTAGACAAAACCTCTCTCAAATGGGGTTGTTATAGCCCTTTTAAAAAACTAACTGTTGGTTGCAAATATGGTCAGATTTGACCATCCGGTCGACCGGCAGGTCAACCGGCCAACGGTCGAATTTTGACCGTTGCCAACCACCGATCGACCGCCCGGTCGACCGCCCTTACCCGAGAGTAAGGGGACTTCAGTCGGTCGACCGGCCAAACCCAATGGCCTTTGTGCACGTCTCGTGCACGTCCGATCGACCGTTCCGGTCGACGGCTCCTGGTCCGGTCGACCGCCAGAGCCTGGCAGAAGCAATTAAGGGACTAAAAAACAGGGTTTTTAATTCTCAAATAAATCCCATAAAATCTCTAAAAATTCACAAAAATAAGTTTAGTATAATACATTGATATACAAACTTGTTTGAGTAAAAATCAAACCAAGTTACAAACATTTTGAACTCTTTTTGTGTTATGAAAATTTTGCCGAAAACCAAAAACTGTATTTTCTAAAACTTGGATTTTTCAAATGGAAATCCGATTTCTCCAAAACTCATCCAAATACAAAAACATGATATTTAAACAACTTTTAGGCACGTAGTATATGGATATACTCCAGTATACATATAAAGATATATATCAATGTTTTTTACTATAAATCCAAAAATATGTTTTGTTAAAACACAAAACTCCAAACACATGAATAGGCATATCAAAATAAGTTTGTTTAAATAGTTGAAGCATGCATGTATATAGAACAAATCTAATATACATTAAACCATGTAAACTTGTTTTGAATCTATCTATTCATGAAAACTAAGATCGGTTAAACCAAAACCGAAAATCAAAACATGAAACGTGTGTGTGTTGTGAACTTAAGCATACCACACTATCTAATCTTTACACATGGATCTAAAACATGAACTAAACTATGTACCGAAGTCTTCTTGATGAACTCCGTCTTCAAGCCGACTCGATCCAAACCGTGATCCACGGAGCTTGACTCTAACGAGTGCTATATATGATCTTGATGCTCGGGCTCTTGAATCACCATGTGAGAAGCTCCAAAACACCTTTGTTGAAGCTAATCACTTACTAATATCTTGATTAAGGATCTGAAACTAAACATCACAAGATTATTAGTAAACATAACTTCATGAGTTAATCATCATCAAAGCTAGAGTGGAAGGCCTCTGGGCCAACAGAAGCATGATTGGTAGTTTATTTTATTTAACGGCTAGTAGGCCGGATATTATGTTTAGTGTGTGTTTATGTGCTAGATTTCAATCTTGTCCTAAATAGTCTCACTTAATTGCGGTAAAATACATTATTAGATATCTTAAGGGTGCTATTGGAATGATCTTGTGGTATCTGAAAATTAGACAATTTTTCATGACGAGTTATTCGGATGCTGACTATGCCGGTTGTAGAGTGGATATGAAGAGCACTAGTGGCACTTGTCAATTTCTAGGAAATTGTCTTATTTTGTGGTCTTTCAAGAAATAAAATTCACTTTCAACCACTGAGGCGGAGTATGTTGCAGCTAAGGCTTGCAAAAATCCTTTGGATGAAATATACTCTCCTTGACTATGATTTGCATTATGACTATATTAAAATATTTTGTGATAATACTAGCACCATTAATATGACCAAAAATGCAAATCAACATAGCAAGACTAAGCATATAGATATTCGATATTACTTTCTTAGAGATCACTATGAGAAAGGCGATATTGAAATTGATCATGTTTCCACCGATTTTCAACTTGCAGACATTTTTACTTAACCACTAGATTATAATAGATTTTCATTCATTTGTTGTAAGTTAAGTATTTGTATTATGGATTCATAAGTTTTGCAATTGTTTCAAGTATTTTAAATCCTTTGTACATGTATTTTTTAAATTAATATCTCTTTCTTATTTGACGTTTTTTTCCCTTTTTGATGCATGACAAAAAGGGGGAGAGATATTTGAGTATTGAGTTATTAAGTTGTTTTGGTATTCTATATCCATTTCCATGCTTATATGCAATGCCATGATTCATTATTTTTATTCATTGCATATTATTTTGGAGGAAGGAGGAGAGGATTGGAAAGATGGTAGGCTATATATGCCTATTATTCTAAAATTGGTAGCATCTTTATATATGTGTATATGTGTGACTTGCTTATATTATCAAATCTATTTAAAGTCATAATATTTTCTTGCACTTGATGGATAGCATACTTTGAGGGGGGAGCTTTCCCAAGCTCTTTCCTATCTTTTATTTTAAATAACTCATATGTTTTGTCATCATCAAAACGGGGGAGTTTGTTGGCCCAAGATTACAATCACCCGGTTTATGGTTTTGATGATAACAAAATATATGTGATTATTTAGTACTAATCAAGTTCAAGTGTTTAAGTATATTTTAGGATTTTAAGGATTCAAGGACTTTTCTTCCTCTAAAGGAAGGTGTTGAAGACTGAAGAAAATTCAAATACGGGATTAAAACTCAAAGCACTCGACGTTGCTAATGGAGAAGCTCGGTTGAAGATCTTGTAGTCACCTAGAGTCTTGAAAGATATTAGTTTTTTAAAATATAGAATATTGTAGTGATGCTCAAGAAGTAACACACAAAATATACGATTTCAAAAAATAAAGTTTTAGTAGTATTGATATTTTGCATGTTTTGTTTTGATACGTATCTCATAATTTTTTTAAAATTTTATAACAAGTTTAAAACATATATTTCGTCACCTATACATTGCTACATACCTATAAAACAATACAAAATACTTTGAAATTATTTGAAACTTTAAAACAATCCAAAAAACTATTTCAGGCCAGAACGGTCGACCGGACGGTCGACCATTGCCCATTTCAGGCCAAAATGGTCGACCGCCCAGTCGACCGGGCCTTTGGCCAAGGGGTGTGCATGTTTGTGTATGTTGTTGGTCGACTGACCGATCGATCGCTAACCCTTGCGGTCGACCAATCGGTCGACCGACTGAGATACCCTAACTCTCGGTTAGAGTCCCCGATCGACCGACATTTTATTTTTTTTCTTTTGAACTGCCGAGCGGTCGACCGCCCGGTCGACCGAAGCCAACGGCTCTTTTCTGGATGAGCTGTTGGTCGACCGGTTGCTCGACCGACAGCCTACCAGTTGGCTATAATGACTAGTTTTTTGATCTGTTTTGTTATTAGTGAATTTTAACAGGCATTTTTGGTTTTCAAGTGTCTAAACACACCCCAAATGACCTTCTATGATTTATAAATGATATTTATTCATTGCCTAGATATATATGGGTCATTGGTTTTGGTTTTAGAGAAGAAGTTTATGAGTATTCAAGTTTGTTTAAAAGAGAAAAGTTTTCTAGCTTCCAATCTTCAAGTTCTTTCTTTCGCAGTTGGTTTTAAAGCTCTTTTATTCTTTCTAACTGAATTTCATCTCTCACTTAACTTCTTAAGCAACACTTCATATTCTAATCTATAGGAAGTTGTAAGAGAGAGAGTGTATTAGTGATCTTGTTGGATCACCAAGAACTTTGTAACCTCAAATGGCTTTGTGCTACCTCTTGTGTAAAGGGTTGAGTTGGTGGAGTTGTATACTCCGGTCTTGTGTAGACCAGGTTGTAATTCCTTTGTGTAAGGTCTCTTTGTGGAAGATCCCTTAGAGGATAATTAGAGGATAGTGAAATCCTTCATAATGGTGAAGGCAGAGACGTAGAGCAATGGCTCGAACCTCGGAACAATTCCTTTGACTTTGTGATTGCTTGTGTCTTGATCTCTATTGCTTTTTATACTTGTGTAATTGTTCATCTTGCATTCTATAATTGCTTTCATTTCATCGCTTTCATTACTGGTCTATTCTCATATCAATAAGGAGGCAATTGAGCACCTCAACTTCTATCTAAAGGAATTAAAGAGGAAAAGTTCTAGAGCCCTTCACGGAGAATTCGACTTCAATTCTTGTTTCGAGTGACTGTTTGCATAATTCATCATAAGTAGTTTTAAAATTGCATTTGATTAGCAAAATACCTATTCACTCACCTCTAGGTGTATTTCATCCTTATCTCTTCTTTTTTCTTCCTTTTTCTTTTCATTTTTTTCTTTTTCTTCACCCTGGCCATAACGCAGCCCGAGCCGCCTCCTCCTCCTCCTTCTCCCTCCCAAAATTCTCCCCTCTCTTCTCTAATCTCTCCTTTTTTTCTTTAATTTTTCTCTCTTTCTCCTTCTCTCTCTCGTCCACCCTCCAATTTCACGTCTCTCACTTTCTCTTCTCTCCCTTATGGCTAGCATACCATCACCTCTGGTGACTCTGGCCGGCTTTGAGCCCAACTCTGGCCACCCCTCTCTCTCTCTCCATCTCCTCTTCCACTATCTCCACCATTAGCTCCATCATCTCCTTCTTCCTTCTCAAATCCACCACTCCCTCCACCATCTCAACCACCTCATCTCCATCACCTCCTCCTTCTCTAACCAATACCACCACCACCACCTAGTCACTATCACCATCATCTCCACCAACCTCCACCCATCACCACCATCTCCTCCCCCTCACTCCCCACTTCCTCTCCCCCTCCTTTGGGTGGCCGATGTGGCCACCCCTAGCCGGAGACCACCAAGGGCTGGCCGCCTGGGCCACGGCCAGGCCAGGGGCCTGGTCATGAGCAGCAGTGGGGGGCAGCAGCCCCCCTACTTTTCTCCTTCCCTTGCTTCCTTTCTATCTCATGTTGTCTTTCTCTTGATTTCCTATTTCTCTCTCTTGTTTCTCTCTCTAGCTCTCTCTCAAAAAAAATATTTATATATTTTAATATGTTTTGGTGGCGTGCACGTGCTTTAGGATTTCGAAGATTTACGTCATTTTCTAGATTTATAGGCGAGTGTCCTCACCTCGTTTTGGGTTTTCTCGCTTCAGCGGGTCAACTTGTATTTTGTTCTGTATTTGAGTTTGTATTCCTATTTTGTATTGAGTTGTGCCCTTATATTGTATGTGACCGAGTGCCATTTTGTTCTGTATTTGAGTTTGTATTCCTATTTGTATTGGACTATACCCTTGTATTTGTATGTGGCTGAGTGCCTAAGATTGTACATGTATATACCTGTGACGAATATTTGTACTAGGATAGTTTATTTCAGTACATATATGATGCCTGAGATGTGTTCTTCACTATGTTATACCATGCGTGGTCGACCCTTCGTGGTTGTTTAGCCTCCGGGCTCTCTACTCAGCTTCCACGCTTCTTCACTCCATGGTAGTCTATTCTTATCATGTTTATATGTATGTTTGTGTGGTACTAACAATGCAAGTGCCCTTATACCGACTCTGAGTTTCTGCCCACTCTTGGGCTAGCTACCCAATTGGTTTTAGGCATTGCACCCTTATGGGTTTCGTGATAGCTATCGAGAGTGCGCTTAGACCCCGAACGTACTTTAGCCTCTGGGCTCTCGCCCACTTCCTCAAAAGAGGAGTGCACTTAGACCGTCAGGTCTCTCATGCTCCACCTGATAGGCATGCTTAGCACTTAGCGCTTTATCACTAAATTCGTCTAGGCAGAACTCTGCTGGATTTTAAACTCACCCTTTAAGCTGAGTCATTCTAGTGGCTCTATCAAGCGCTCTAGTGACTAAACACTATTTGTTGTCCATGCATTCAACTTGCTTAGCTCCGCTTGGATGTTCGCTTGCTGGCTAATTGCCTGCTTTCCAGTTTATCTATTAATGATCGTGAAGAGTTTGAAATATTTAATTATATGTTTTCCTGTATCATGTCACCTGACCTGTTAATCACCTGACAACTGATATCTGACTCCTGACTTGTTACTGGTATCACATCTCATGTACCTAACCTAGAGGGATGGCGAGTAGAGCTAAGTGCCACACGGAGCAAAGTTCCACATCACACACGTGGTGAGGGCCACCTCTTGGTATCCGTGGGGGCCACCACTAGGGATCCACATCGCGTCCTCTTTACGCCTGTTACCAAAATGCATATGGTATGGAGCTAAGTGCCACATGGAGAAAAGTACCACAACACACATGTGGTGGGGGCTACCTCTTGGTATCCATGGGGGCCACCTCTAGGTATCACTACCGCATCCGTGGCTTTCCTGTCTTTCTGATCCAGCATCTGACAAGAAACAATAATAATATTAGGAATGTGGGATATTTGGTCTCTCCTTTGTTCGGATATGGGTACTCACATATCAGATCCAAATGAGTTCTACTTGAGTACACATCTTTGTACGGATTACTAGTGGTGTGAGATACTGGTAAGGAGATGATCAAAATATCAGATTGTACTGATGTTTATTATTGGATTTCCTGACCTCTTGTTTACTGAATTGAACCGGCATGCTTGTGACCCAACACATGACCTTGTATCAGATATAACTTAATTGGCAAACAATAATAAAGTTAGGAGCGGGTGTTATTGAATCACTTTCTCATCTGAATAATGGTTTCTGTATATCAGAGTTCAAATGGGTTCTACCGGAGTGTAGACCCGGTGTGAACTGCCAATGATGGGACACTAAAAGGAAATGATTAGAATAATAGGCGACACTGATTATTATTATTGTATGATTAAGTTATCCTATTCATTACCTGTATATGATTTTCATGACACTGTGATTATTCCCGACATTGTTATTCTGTTACATTGTATGAGCTCAGGTTATGGTGACGTAGGGCATGTGATATATATATGAGGGTTTTCTTGTTTGGATTATTCCTTTGACATACTTATCTCATAAAGTTGTAAACTTGGTTGTATCGCTAGTTTTGCCGTAATTGCTTTCATCAAATTTTACTTCAGATTTCTGGTTTTATTATTAATATTATTTCATATATGTTTACATCTTGGCTTACCACTTGCGTTTTACCCCTAGTCTCCCATTCTTATCATATTATACCATGCATATTCCTTACTTGATATCACTTACTATCTCTTTGCTTGCTCCTGTATGCCTGTGTTCAAGATACGATTTTGAGTACATGCTCTTTTGACTCAAATTTATCGATACACGTGTGCTTATCTATGCACGCCACTTGGCATTAACCATACCACTCGTTAGGGAGTTCTGACTCCCCTGCACCCTCATGTCCAGATCCTAGAGCTTGAAGCTTATGGATTCTCCCAGTTGCTGATCAAATATGTGCAGCGGAAGCGTGGAGCATCGGCAGACCGTTTGAGGTTCTATCCTTCCAGGCCCCCTGCTCAGCTTAAGAGTTTTCCTTTTGTGACTCGTGAGCGTCTTTTGTACAGATCATTATTGTATATCTCTTTGTATTTTCATATTTGCGCCTATCAGTGATATAATATTCTTGTAATATTGTGTCACATCATGTGATAACTTTATAATTGTACTCATATGTTGGAATGTATGATGCACTATATATTTTTGAACTCTGATTCTTGCCTGTACTGATGCTTAGCGTATTATGTGAGGGTATTTTTGACCACATATATACGTCACAGTAATGTCTCCGTATCTGTGGGAACGGGGCGTTACAGGATGGTATCAGAGCCTAAGTTCTCACATCCTTAGTACATCCAGATGGCAAATTAATGGTAAAGATATTTGGATAGCATGGATCCCGGTTATATAGTCCAACTATAAGTACAAAGTTATCTATTCCTTCTTGATCATCCGTTCTTTGATTCCTGAATCCTTTCACTTTCTAGTTTCCGTCTTCTTTATACCAACTTAAGATATGGATAGACTGGAGATGTAGCGGCAGAGTATTGAACAAAGCTATTATATGATCTCTTCGGCCAACTCTATGAAGTTCGGGTATTCTCAAAATTGATCTACAATCGATTTATCTTTCAGAAGTCAGTATTCAGGCTTCTCAACAATTATTCTATATTCTTGGCTATATCTTTCAGAGTGATCGATGCCCAGTACTTGAAATTCTTAATTATCGGTCTTCTTTATTATGCTCAGTATTATCAGGGTTTTCTATATCTTCAGTATTCTGGTCTATTCTCGGAGTAATATTAAGCATACATCACATTAAAAAATTTATTACAGACTCTTCATCAAGTACAACTTTAGACCTCTCAGATAATGAAATAATATCAGGTCAGTGTTATATGGCATCGTTCGAAGATTTAAACGGCAGAAATGCAGATGATGTTTATATTCTGATTATTGTTCAGTCGACTTAAGAGCACTACCCGTAGCGATTCATATCTTAATTGGTATAATTCCCGTCCCTATCCTTTTTGGGTTCATTTTACCCCTTATCGAAATTGCGAGGACGCAATTTTTATAAGGTGGATGGAATGTAACACCCTACTCCCAGAATACGTACGTAGATGCGTATTATGATTTTTCGATCATATTTTTCGATTTACTTTCTGTATTTATTTTTGTTTTATGATTATCTATATAATTGTTTTGCTTTGGATCTAGGTTCATGGACTCGGAGTCAACCCTAGTCTGAATCGAGGGCCCGGTCCTAGTATATTACTTGATTTGATTTCTTTAGTAGTTAGATTTGACTGATTTCAATTTAAAACATCATTTTCCAATATTATAGATTTTTCATGATTTTCTGAAATTTTTCTAAATTAATTTACAAAATCTTCAAAATCGGTGTCGACCGTATTGCTGGCCGATTCTAGGATTTTAACTTACAGTCAGAGTTGAATTTCTGAAAACAGCTTCCATAATATCTTTTAGAATCGGATTCTCTATCTAAACTCATTTTTAGGGATTTTTCAGAATTTATCGAAGTTTGACCGGATTTGGTATCGACCAGCATCACTAGAAGATTTCAGGATTTTTTATTTAGGAAACGAGATTTAATTTCTTGAATCCAATTTCACCAAATAAGCTTAAAATAATATTTACTATTTTTGAGAATTTTTTGAGACCTTTCCGAGTTAGTCCATTTTTCTATCATTTTCGGTGTTTTTGGGATTTTCCCGGATCCGGAGTTTTATCTATATATTTCCTTTTCTTTTTTTCTTTCCTCTTCTATTTTTCTCATACACTCCTTTTTCCTCTCTTTTTTCTTTTTTATTTTTCTTTTATTTCCCTTTATTCACCTCCACACACCTCAAATACCCCCCAAAAATATCTCCTTCTCTCTCTTTCCTTATTTCTTCCTTTTTCTTTCATTTCCTTTTCATTTTTTCCGTTTTCTTCTCCCCAGGACAAAACGCAGCCCAAGCCGCCGCCGCCTCCTCTTTCTCCCTCCCAATCCTCTCTTTTTAATCTCTCCCATTTTCTTTCTATTTCTCTCTCCTTCTCCCTCTCTCTCCCTTCCACCCTCAAATTTCACCTCTCCCTCTCTCTTCTTTCCCTAATGGCCAGCACACCATCACCTCCGGCGACCCTGGCCAGCGACTCTGGCTGGCAGCGAGCCCAACTCTGGCCACCCCTATCTCTATCTCCTCTTCCACCACTTCCAACATTAACTCTATCATCTCCTTCTTCCTTCTCAAATCCACCCCTCCCTCCACCATCTCCACCACCTCAATCTCCTCATTTCCACCACCTCCTCCTTCTCCAGCCAATACCACCACCTCATCACCATCACCATCATCTCCATAAAGCTTCACCAATCACCACCATCTCCTCCCCCTCACTCCCCACTTCCTCTCGCCGTCCTTTAGGTGGCCGAAGCGGCCACCCCTGGCCGGCGGCCACCAAGGGGCTGGCGCGGCCGGCCCTGCCTGGACCACGGCCAAGCTAGGGGCCTGGCCGTGAATAGCAGTGGGGAGCAGCAGCCCCCCACTTTTCTCTATCCATTGCTTTTTTCTCTCTCATGTTGTCTCTCTCTCTCTTGATTCCCTGTTTCTTTCTCTTGTTTCTCTCTAGCTCTCTCTCTCTCAAAAAAAATTATTTATATATTTAAATGTTTTGGTGGCGTCCACATGCTTTGGGATTTTGAAGATTTACGGTATTTTTCAGATTTATAGGCGAGTGTCTCCCCTCGCTTTGGATTTCCCCCTCGTCGGGTCGACTTGTATTTTGTTTTGTATTTGAGTTTGTATTCATATTTTATATTGTGCCCTTGTATTTGTATGTTGCCGAGCCCAGGATTGTACATGTATATGCTTGTGACGAATGTTTGGACTAGGGTAGTTTATTTCTTGTACATATATCATACTAAAGATGTGTTCTTTACTACTTCATACCATGCGTGGTCGATCCTTCTTGGTTGTTTAGCCTCCGGGTTCTCTACTCAGCCCCTGAGCTTCTTCACTCCATGATAGTCTATTCTTATCACGTTTATATATATGCCTGTGTGGTACTAACAGTGTAGGTACCTTTGTACCGACTCTGGATTTTTGCCCACTCTCAGGCTCCCAATTAGTTTTAGTACTTGCACCCTTATGGGTTTTGTGGTAGCTACCGAGAGTGCGCGTAGACCCGAGCGTACTTTAGCCTCTGAGATCTCGCCCACTTCCTCGAAAGAGGAGTATGCTTAGACTGATGGTCTCTTATGCTCGGCCTGGTAGGCATGCCTAGCGCTCAATACTTTATCACTAGATTCTTCTAGGCGGAACTCTGTCGGATTTTAAACTCGCCCTTTAAGCCGAATCATTCCAGTGGCTCCGTCAAGTGCTCCAGTGACTAAAAACTATTTGTTGACCACGTCTCTAGTTTCCTTAGCTCTGCTTGGATGGTTGCTTGCTTGCTAATTGCCTACTTGTCAGTTTATCTATTTTTCTATTAATGGTTATGAAGAGTTTGAAATGTTTAATTATATGTTTTCCTGTATCATGTTACCTGACCTGATAATCACCCGACAACTGATATCTGATTCCTGATTTGTTACCGATATCACATCTCATGTACCTGAACCATAGGGATGACGAGTGGAGCTAAGTGCCACACGGAGCAAAGTGTCACACCACACACATGGTGGGGGGCCACCTCTTGGTATCCGTGGGGGCCACTTCTTGGTATCTGTGGGGCCACCTCTAGGTATCCACATCGCGTCCTCTTTGCACCTGTTACCCGGAATGCATATGGTATGGAGCTAAGTGCCACACCACACATGTGGTGGGGACCACCTTTTGGTATCCGTGGGGGCCACCTCTAGGTACCGCATTCATGGCTTTCCTATCCAGCACCTGACAAATAACAGTAATAATATTAGAAACGTGGGACATTTGGTCTCTCCTTTGTTCAGAAACTGGTACTCACATATCAAAACCAAATGAGTTCTACTGAAGTATACATCCTAGTATAGACTACTAGTGGTGGTAGGGAGATGATTGAAATATCAGACGGTACTAATATTTATTATTGGGTTTCCTGAACTCTTGTTTATTAAATTGAACCGGCATGCTTGTGACCCAACACATGACCCTGTATCAGATATAACTTAGTTAGCAAATAATAATAAAGTCAAGAGCAGGTGTTATTGAATCACTTTCTCATTCGAATAATGGTGTCCGTATATCAGTGTTCAGATTAGGTTCTACCGGAGTGCGGACCCGGTATGGGACACTAAAAGGAAATGATTAGAATAACAGGCGACACTGGTTATTATTGTATGATTAAGCTATCCTATTCATTACCTGTATATGATTTTTGTGACACTGTGATTATTCCTGACATTGTTATTCTGTTACATTGTATGAGCTCAGGTTATGGTGACATGGGGCATATGGCATATATATATGAGGGTTTTCTTATTTAGATTATTTCTTAGACGTACTTATCTCATGAAGCCGAGTTGACTTAGGGTCCAGATTAATTAGAATAGAGGATTTTGGCAGATCATAGTAAATGTTTATTACAGATTATTATGATATGGGAGAGTTAGATTTTTGTGATGATAATTACTTGTGATCATAGCTAGGTATGTGGATACTTGTATGAGTTATTTATCAGACTTGATTCTTCCTTGTTGGAGATAAATTAGTTGAACAATTAATTAAATAATCGATGATTGATTAAATTGAAAATTCATTATTTTAAGATGGGATTTTTGATTTAGACTTATTAGTAGACTCGATTGGAGTGGAGTTGACCTTGAGTTGAGAATATGTGCATAACTGGACTGATCAGAACTAGTGGATTATATGTTTGCCCATTCGAGTAGTTACATTGGATTTGGATCTTTTTGATTGAGCTTGATGGAACTGAGGGTTAACCAATGATCTGGATTGGATTTGGATAGCGATGAATTTTGGATATGGTGAAGGGTGTATTTATTTAAATATTGAGACTTGCATATATCAGTGATTTAGAGGAGAGACATATTGATGACTTAGAGGATTAGAGTAGATCGACATGATCGAGGTAACTGATTATTGATTTATTAAGGTGGTTACTGTAACAGATATTGACTTTGAAGTCACCAATGGATGAGATTTGACTGATTCTAGATGAGATTGTATTGTATAGAATCAGTGTCTGGACTTGTTTCTATAATTATTCATGTTACTGAAAGTTACTGAGAAAACATCGTTAGACCATAACGCTCGGTACAGCTCTATTCGTCATTTACTCGATTATTGTTACTGCTACCACATCATCCTGGTATTCTAGGTAACATGGATATTGACTAATTTAACTAAATTAAATAATAATATAAAAAGATAACTTGCACTGGTATTAGAAAATTGATGGGGGAGACAGCGTCTATATTTTGGGTGGACTTAGGATACATGTTGCGCAGCCGAAATGGGGGTTCCACTGCAGGGTTCCTGGGAATGACTGACATCCATCTGATATTACTACTGTAACTGTTATTGTTACTGAGTACCTAGCGGTACGGCCTGGTTCAGAGCCAAGCATCTGGGGTCGTGGTCCCTGGTATGTACGGGACCTACCTAAAGCATGGACAATGTCTCCAACCAATCAGTTTCAATAACTTAAGACACTGATTGATACGTGTGGTAGGCGTAGTATGGGATGCGTATACTGTATGTGACAATTGGTGTTCGCTGACATAATTAATGACAAAATTGAAATCTTACATTTACATTGTAGACTGAACTTGATATAAATGACTGGTTATAGACATCTGATTATTCCAATAACCTGACTGTACACCTAACACCCGATTGGACATCTAGTTTTTTACTAGCTGACTTTATTACTTTCTATTCAAGTTTTATATGTTATTTTTGTTTTATTCCAGTATATATGTTTTATAGTCTGCTCACATTTATATTCATATGCCTTTCCTTTTTATTCTTACACATTCATTGGGAGTTCTGACTCCCTGGATTTTTGTATTCAGATCTGGAGCTATTTATTGCTGACTAGGTATTTGGAGAGGATCACATGCACCTTGAGGAGCGGGAGTCTCTCTCTTCCTGATTATCGGTATCCCTGCTCTTTTATTCATATTGTTTCTTGATTCTCTCTATATCGTATCCAGTCATATTTCATTTTCTTATTCTTATGTTATCATTGTGTTAGACATTATTTGTATTATTGTAGTGATTTTAGTGCCTTTATAGATGATTATATAGCTTGTTCAGGTTACTTTAGGCTTAGCGTGTATACATAGGGCATTCTCCTCGTATATATACGTCGCGACTTCGTTTTTCCGTATTTTGAAAAGCGGGGCGTGACAGGGTTTTCTTGGTATCAGAGCCAGGTTCAAAATAAAAAGGACTGGTTCTTACCACTGACCTGAAAATGTTATAGCTACACTGCAATATACATATATTACTTACACAGTGATACTAAGTCCACTTGGGAATCATGTATCATTTCTTTGAAAATCTATCACTTGATTCTTTTGATGTCCCTGATTTCAACTCTTCTCTTAGGAATTATCTGGATTCCATTTTGATTCTTATTCTTCTTCTCGATTCTTCTACCTGATCTTTTTTCTTGGAATCAGTTACTCCATGTTGAACCTGGTAGCAGAGATCAAAGTGGCGCTGCGGAAGCATGGTGGACCCTTGATGCAGTGAGAAGCTGTGTGAAAGCTTCATCTTCTCTTTTAACTTGATTTTTATCTTTCCTCGCCTTATTGAAATTTCGGGGACGAAATTTTTGTAAGGTAGGTAGGATTGTAACCATTGGTTCCCTATGTACAAGTATCAATCCTGTTATCTGATACCCGATTTAATCATCTTGGTAGCCGGATTGAGGCCATTTCAGCTCAAGATATTATTTCCCATTATTTTGAATTTTTCTAAATTTTCTAAAAATTTTTAAAATTATTGGAGAAGAATCTCAATTTGGGGTCGATTGGTGTCACAGACTAACTCCAGGATTTTTAATTAATAATCAGGAACGAATTTCAAATATCCGACTTCATAGCAATGTTCAGAATGACTTTTTCTATTTTTGAGAATTTTTGAGGATTTTTTGAATTAATAGAGTTTAATCCAATAAAATAATACTTAAATTATTTATTCAAAAAGAAAAAGAAAGAAATTAAAAAATAAAATGAAAATAAAAAATGCCATATTTTTGCTAAGACTAAGTTTTGAACCCAAATACCCAAGCCCAAGAGCCAAATGACTTTACTAAGGGGCCACACTTATTTATGGTGTTTACTATCACACTTTTTTATTTAACCCTCACTACAATAACTTCAACTCCCCCACTTTCTCCCACTCTCTCTAACTTCTCCTCCGTCTTCTCTCCCACATGTTTCCACTCTCTACAACTTCCCCGATCTTAAGGCACGAATTTCAGAGTGAGATTACAGGTAGGGGGATTTATATATACACCATTTATCTCTTTGCAAAACTCTAGAACAAAGAGGAAAAAAAGAAGATAATACCCTACTCTTTACACCTTCTCCTCTCATATCACCTCCTCAAACCCAACTAGAAGAAGATCAGATCTTTGCTGAACATGGAGGGGACTTATTCTGACTGAAGGGAAGCAATTCTGGTAAGTAAATCTCAAACTATGAGATTTTATTTTCGATTAGGCATTTCATCGAATAGGTTGTCTGCATTAGTTAATAGCTTTAATTTTAACATGAAAAAAAATGATAAAATTCCAATAAAATTATGTAGAACACCTAAGGCATGCCCCTTAATTTTCATAATTTTTAATTAATTTTAAGATTTATTTAAGCAAAAAAATAAAAATAATAAAGAACAAATATTGCTCTCGGCCAGACCAGGCCAGTGCCTAGGTCTGTTTTACAGACCCGAACCCGCCCCATTATAAAAAATAAATAAATAAGTAAATTACAGAAAAAAGAAAATAGAAAGAAAGTAAAGGAAAAAAGAAATAAAATAAAATAAAATAAAATTCAAAAATTTTACTGTAGCATAATTACTGTAGCAAATCACTGTAGCAGACCCAGACCCGGAGCTAATACTGTAGCAGACCCGTTACTGTAGCAACAGACCAGTTAAAAATTATTAATTAATTTATCCTTAAATTAATTCAGAAAAATCCAAAAAAAATCAGAAACTGAAATGTGACTCTGTAAAATTATTTCTGTAGTTATATCATTTAGAATAGCTAAAAATTTAATATTTCTAATAATTATTATTTAAATTGAATGTAGATTACCGAGTTAGTTTGCAAATTCTATATTCGGACCCGTGACGATCTCAGGTGAGTGTTTGTGTGTTGGTCTATTTTAATTCTAGCATTCTCTTTTATCATTTCATGAGAATGTATCTATGATTTCTGCATTATTCTTTTCATATCCAGCTATTATTATACTGTGATGCCCTGGTATCATTTTATTGATATATCGTTTACATTGTTATAGATTTGATATAGTATTCAAGGTATATGAGTATTAAGCATGACTTTCTTTATTGGTGATAACAGGTTGAGAATTGTAGTGTAAATTTGAGGACTAATTAAATAAGATGTTTCATTGATAAATTGGGTCTCCTATACTAGAACCGGGTACTGGGACCAATCATAAAAATTGTTAGAGTTTTACTATCTTGAATATTTGATGGACTTAATTGAAGTCGAGTTGACTTAGGGTTGATAGCAGACCAGATTAATTAGAATAGCGAATTTTGGCTAATACAGAGTAAACTATTTATTACAGATTATTATTATATGGGAGAGTTTGATTTTGGTGATGATGATTACTTGTGATCATAGCTAGGTATGTGGATACTTGTATGAGTAATTTATGAGACTAGATTCTTCCTTGTTGGAGATAAATTAGTTAAAAATTAATTGAATAATTGATGACTGATTAAATAGAAAATTCATTATTAAAAGATGGGATCTTGAATTTAGACTTGTCAGTAGACTCGACTGGAGTGAAGTTGACCTTGAGTTGAGAAATATGTGTTTGACTGGATTGATCAGAACTAGTAGATTATATGTTTGTCCATTCGAGTAGTTACATTGGATTTAGATCCTTTTGATTGAGCTTGATGGAACTGAGGGTTAAACGATGATCTGGATTGGATTTGGATAGTGATGACTATTTGGATATGGTGAAGGGTGTATTATTTAAATATTGAGACTTGTATGCATCAGTGATTTAGAAGAGAGACATACTGATGACTTAGAGGATTAGAGTAGATCGATATGATCAAGGTAACTGATTATTGATTTATTGAGGTGGTTACTGTAAAAGATATTGACTTTAGAGTCACCAATGGATGAGATTTGACTGATTCTAGATGAGATTGTATTGTCTGGGATCAGTATCTGGACCTGTTTCTGTAATTATTCATGTTACTGAAAGTTACTAAGAAAATATCGTTAGAACTTAACACTCGGTACAGCTCTATTCATCGTTTACTCGATTACTATTACTGTCACTGCATCGTCCCAGTATTCTAGATGTTAACTGATTTAACTGAATTAAATAATAATGTAAAAAGACAACTTACACTGGGATTGAAAAAATTGATGGAGGAGGCAGCGTCTATATTTTGGGTGGACTAGGATACAGGTTGTGCTGCCAAAATGAGAGTTCTACTACAGGGTTATTGGGGATGACTGGCATCCATCTGATATTACTACTGTTACTATTACTGAGTACCTAGCGGTACGGGCCAGGTTCAGCGCCAGGCATCTGGGGCCGTGGTCCCGGGTATGTACGGGACCTACTTAAAGCATGGACAATGTCTCCAACCAATCAGTTTCAATAATGTAGGACCCTGATTGACACGTGTGGTAGGTGTAGTATGGGATGCGACCACTGCATGTGACAATTGGTGTTCAATGACATAATTAATGACAAAACTAAAATCTTACATTGACATTATAGACTGAACTTGATATATATGACTGATTGTAGACATCTGATTATACCAATGACCTGACTGTACACCTGACACCCGATTGGGCATCTCGTTTTGTTCTGACTTTATTACTTTCTATTCATGTTTTAGATGAGAGAAAATCACCTATGATGGTTTGATCATGTGCGACGTAGACCTACATATGCGTCAGTCCAGTTAGTAGAGCGTATCAATTTAGAGCAAGTTAAAAGAGCACAGGAGAGACCAAAGAAAACATGGATGGAGGTAATACGACAAGATATCGAGGCTAAAGGTCTTAGAAAAGGCATATTGCTCGATAGGAATGAGTGGAGAAAGCTGATCTATGTGCCCGATCCGGCGTAATTCACTTTTGGTTCTGTAGCCTACCCCAAATACTTGGGACAAATGGCTTAGTTGTTGTTGTTGTTGTTGTATTCATGTTTTATATATTGTTTCCATTTTATTCCACAATATATGTTTCATAGTCTGCTTACATTTATATTTACGTGCCTTTCCTTTTTATTCTTACACATTCACTAGGAGTTCTGACTCCCTGGATTTGCATATCCAGATCTGGGGCTATTTATTGCTGACCAGGTATTTGGAGAGGATCACATGCATCTTGAGGAGCTAGAGTCTCTCTCTTCCTGATTATCGGTATCATTGCTCTTTTATTCATGTTATTCCTTGATTCTCTCTATAAAATATCCAGTCATATTTCATATTCTTATTCTTATGTTATCATTATGTTAGACAATATATGTATTATTGCAGTGATTTTCGTGCCTTTATAGATGATTATATAGCTTGTTCATGTTACTTTAGGCTTAGCGTGTAAACGTAGGGCATTCTCCTCACATATATGCGTCACCGACTCTCGTCGCGACTCCATTTTCCCATATTTTGGGAAGGAGGCGTGACAAAATCTGAACATCGTCGGTTCAAAGATGATTGACTGGACATAACCGATTGAGAAGCTACTGAATTCAGAGCCCTACATTCAAAGATGGTGAACTGGACATAACGGTAAAAGAAAAGGTGAGACTTGGTTATCTATCAGTTCATAGGTGTTTGATTATACATAACCTATTGAGAATCCACCAATCTTAGAATCTTGTCGTTTAGACGTAATGAACTGGACATAACGACAAAAGGAAGGTTAACTCGATTTTAGGGACCCGTCTACTCAGTGATAAACTGGAAGTGATAGGCTAAGACATACTAAATTTTGAATCCATTGTCAGAGGTCATAATGTTAACATAGCAGCTAGTCCAATAAAGACTACTAGGGTGAATTGAATTTGGGCACTCATTGGTTCAGAGGTGATGGGACTGGACATGACCAACTAAGAGACACCATTTTAAAGGTGATTGACTAACTTGACAGTAATAACTCCCAGTCCTGACAGGGGAAAGGAGAACAAAGTTATGGACTCGTTTGTTCAGAGGTGAAAAACTGGACATGATAGCTTGAGAACCATAACGGAGAAGAGATCTGAGCACCCATCAGTTCAGAGGTGATAAACTGGACATAATCGATAAAGAAACATTAGACTCAGAGCTCAGCCATTCAGAGATAGCGAACTGGACATGACAACAAAAGGTAATAGTCCCTACCAGACTAAAAAGATAAGACTTGGCTATCTGTTGGTTCAGAGGTAACATAGACAAAACTGATTGAAAAACCACCAAGCATAGAGTCTTGCCATTCAGAGGTGACTGATTGGACATGACGACAAGAAAGTTATTCCATTGGAGAATGTGATTTGATACTCCGTGGGGAATTTAGTGTTTCTTTACAGGAGTTTTGAAAGAAATTCTCAGAGGTATAATGTTAATGTGACAACCAAAGAGTCCACTTGGGACTGAAAAGACTTCAAAGGGAATCATTAAATACTCGTTGGGGAGTTAAAAAGAATTAGAATTCCTGCAGATTCCACGGATAAATACTTTAAAGAATTGTCAGAGGTAAGTATTAACGTGACAATCAAGCTGGGAAAGATAAGATGCAAATTTCTACTATGGAATTAGAAGGGAGTTTCGCCCAAAGTAATTGTGACAAATTCTCCTCCTGGGGATTTATAAAAGTGACTTGTCAGAGGTGTGATGTTAACTTGATAAGGAGCTGTTAACATAAGCAATTTGCATTAGCCTACCATTCTATGGAGAAAATAACAGGTGGAGTTCCGATCCGCTAGGGATATATTGAAAATTTTACTGCCAGAGGTTTAATGTTAACGTAACAGACTCGATCTGTAGTTCATATCGTTAGGGAAATGGTTACAATTTGATATGGTCCTACCATTCCATGGATGAGAATTGGCAAGGGACTTTGGTGGAATTAACCATCCTCTGCAACTGTAAGAATATTGCTAGAGAATTTCGCCAAAAAATGGGAGACAGTGCTCCTAAAATTTGTTTTAGGGATCAAAGAAATCCCTCAGGGGAATAGGAGAATAACACCCCTAAAATTGAATTTTCTCTGAAGGGAATAATCACTTGTATACTCTGCAAAAAATTCGATAGAGAGATTCCAGCTGTCTATTAATCGATCGATTACCACGTCTTAAAAGGAATGTGGAAACATTGGAAAAGTTTTACAAAGATGCATCTCAAACTTCTTCAATGCGTTCGGCTTGATAAGTCATCAGATAAACTCATTTAGAATATCTGAATGAACATGTTGTGAGGTTGAGTTTTTGACTAGTCGAAAAGAGGAGGATGTGACTGAAGGCATGCCACTATTACATACGGAAAAGTCAAAGTGAAAGCTTTAACATGACTTGTTCATTTTGTTAATCTACTATTCCATAGAGAAAAATTGGTAGAGGATCCTGAAGGAATCAAATTGGATCAGATCCTTTAGAATTTTTAGCAAACCCTCAGCTATCAACGAATTTGGTTTGCCTTTACCAACTACCGTTTGAGTTGGGCTAACCATGCTATTCCCCTCAGCATGATGAGTTAACAAGGATTTCATATTGGACTTAGAAGCCAATATTTTCCACTAGCCTTATTCACCGAAAGTTTCAGATCGTGCCCTTTGAAGTGGACTTTTCTGCGTTCCACTAGTGACCTCTAAAATCTCGCTGGAGATTAAAGAGTTAAGATTAAACTTTAGGGGGAATTTATAGAGTAGGTCAAAATTCCTGATGAAGTGTCACCTTAATCGGGATTCTTATTCTCAACTGGTTAATTCGAGACATGGAACATGAGTTTTGTGGGAAATTTATTGATTAAGTCGAGATTCCCTGCGAAGCTTCATTTAGTTCATCATGGCCAAGACTCAGGTTGGTAGCTAATCACTAAATCCAGATATAAATGTGGAGACAGTGGAAAGGTTTTGCTGAGATACGTCACGAACGTTCTTCAATGAATTAGGCTCGATCGTGGTCGTTGCGAGATTGAGTCGTGACCCGCCGAATGACAAAGGTGAATGGATGATTGGAGACATGCCACTATTACATATTGAATAGTCATCATCCTTTTGGATCGAGCAGAACGATCAGGAAAAAGAGTGCTTAAAATCATTATTTAAGCATGCTCGACTTCAAATTTTGACCTATTCTTCAAAAAGAATGATCAGAAAGAAAAATGCCTAAAATTGTTGTTTAAGCATGCTCGACTTCGAAATATTGTCTATTCTTCAAAAAGAATGATCAGGAAGAAAAGTGCCTAAAATCGCTGTTTAAGCATGCTCGACTTCAAAATATGACCTACTCTTCCAAAATGAGAAGAGTGACAAGGCTAAAATAGAAAATTTTGCCTGTCTCATCATGTATCATAACAGATCGATGTCAACCAGAGTCCCAGAAGAAGCGGAGATGAAATCGACTCCGTTTGAGAAAAGGAATTTCGTGGGAGAGAAGAAACAGTCAGATAAATCTATCTTAATGATCAGAAGCTTAATGTTAACGTGGTCACATATAGTACTTCCTTAATTAGAGGTATGGTGTTAACGTGATCAAGGATAGTACTTCTTCAAGAACTTTCCATTAATCAGCATCATAAGCGTGTTGCCATTTGGATTCGCTAGGCGGTATGCTCTGTTCGAGTAGACTGTGTCTACCATGAAGGTCCCTCCTACTTGGTTGGAATTTACCCTTGGTTTTATGTGTCATGACCATAGGTCACCTGACAGCTAAAACCAAATTTCTTTCTGAAAGACTCTCTCCTTGACCTTTTTGTTGAAGGCCTTCGAGATTCGAACTTGGTACAACTCAATGTGATGTTGAGCTTGTAGTCACTTCTCGTCCAATGCTTCCAACTCTTGGAGATGTAATCAGTCATTATCTCTTTCTATCATCTTGTTTGTTAGAGCAACACGAAGTGATGACATTTGTATCTCTAGAGGTATGACTGCTTCACACCCATAAACTAGAGAAAAAAGACATATTGCTTGTAGATGTTCGGACCGTTGTTTGATAGGCCCAAAGATATTCATTGAGCTTCTCATTTCAATCTCATTTTCTTGAAGACATAAACTTTTTAAGGAGCTTGATGATCTTCTTATTGAACGCTTCTGCTAACCCGTTGGTGGCGAGATTGTAAGTAGTTGAAGCCACATTCTGGATCCAGTACTTAACGCAGAACTAATAAATGATTGGCTTGCAAATTGGAGATCGTTGTCATGGATGATTCGCATGAGGAAACCAAATCGGTGGATAACATGGTGTTTGATGAAGTTGACCATATTAGCAATTTTAACTTCTACGAGCGGTGCAGCTTTCGCCCATTTTGAGAAGTAATGAGTTATCACAAGAATAAACTGATGACCTTTTGTCGATGAAGGACTAATAGGTTCTGCAACATCGATTTCCCATGCTTCGAATGGCCATGAAGCAACTGTACGGTGGAGTAACTCCAGGGGTTGGCGTATGAAATCCACATGGATTTGACAAGCCTTACACCTTCTCGCGTATTCGACTGCGTCTGCGATCATAGTTGGCCAATAATAGCTGAGTCGGTACAGTCGGTCTTTGAGCTTTGGACCTGGTTGATTAGTGCCACATATGCCATCGTGCGCCTCTTTAAGTGCTTCTTGTACTTCCGAATTGGATAGACAATAAAGAAGTATACTGTCATATGCACGGCGGTACAGTGTCTTTTCCACTACGTCATAGTAGAACAGAGTAGATCTTCATCGAACAAAAGCTGCTTCCTTAGGATCATCAGGTAATATACCAAGCAAGGCATAGTCGATGATCGGGAATCACCAATCTTTAGGTTCAAAGTTTATCGAGATTGTATGAACTTCTCTAACCTCTAAACTGTACTTTGGACAGAAGAGATGATGAGTAGCCACCGTAAAACGATAAGTAGTTTCTGCTGGCAAGGCCAATCTAGCGCAGCTAAAGCGTCTGCCTTTGTATTCAGGAGGCAAGTCACATGGCTAATGTAGAAGCTATCAAATAAGTCAGCCAACTTAATGGCTGCATGGTGATAAGGTATCAGGTCTTCATGTCGAACCTCATACTTTTCCTTAACTTGGTTGATGATCAATTTGGAGTCACCACAAGCTTCAAGGAATTGTACCCCCATTTGTTCAGTGAGCTGGAGGCAATGAGTAAAGCATTGTACTCAGCTACATTGTTGGAGCAGGATTCCGTTAGTGAGAATGCACGAAGAAGAACATGATTCTCTAGCGAGACAAATACTACCCCTACTCCAGCAATGATCTTACATGTAGGGCCTGTTCTTGATGCACCATCAAAGAACATCTGTCATATATCTCTCCAGAGGTCATATTGGCCTTGATGACCTCGTCCGGAATGTCTTCATGTAGCTTTGACATTTTCGAAACTGGATGGGCTGCAGAAATCTGCGAGAGCTTAACCTTTGATCGTCTTTTGAGAGACAAAAGCCATGTCACATTGGGACAATAGATGGCCTAATTAGTCAGTCTAGAGTTCAAGGACCCTGATTTCATCATGAGAATACGCAGGGGATTGACTCTCAAAATAACATATATAGTTTGGCCAACCAAATAATATCGTGTTTTCTGGATAGCGAAGATAAGGGCTAAATACTCCTTCTCAACAAGGTTGTATCAAGATTCAGCTCTGATCAGAGTTCTGCTCAGGTAGTAGGTGACTTGTTCGCAGCCTTCATCGTTTCTCTGTGCCAGAAGAGCACCTAAGAAGTGATCCATAGCTCGCACATAAAGCAAGAATGATTTTGCCAAAATGGGAGCTGCTAGGACCGGAGGCTTGGTGAGGTACTCTTTGATATCCTAAAAAGCCTTTTGGAAAGCTTCATCCCATATGAAGGAGACGTCTTTCTTCATTAACCATGTAAATGGTTGGCAATGGCCTGAAAGATTTGCAATGAATCCTCGAATGTAGGTGAGTCTGTTTGTAATCCTCTGAGCTCCTTGAGGGTCTTTGGATGTTGCATGCCCTGAATTCCCTTGACTTTGTCAGGTTCAAGGTGAATCCAAGGAACTTGCCACTCGACACTCCCAAAAATGATTTGGTCAAGTTCATCTTCATCTGATGAGCCTGCATGATATCGAACACGATTCTCAGGTCGTCGAAATGGTTGCTTCTGCTACGACTCTTGACTACAGCGTCATCAATATAGCATTCCACCATTTTTCATAGGTGATCACAGAAAATTGTACTCATGGCACATTGGTAAGTCACACCTATATTTTCAATCCTAATGGCATTACTGTGTAACAGTATATCCCCAATAACGTTCTGAATAATGTATGCTTTTCATCATCTGGGTGCATTTTAATTTGATTATACCCTGAAAAGCCATCCATGAAGGACATCCTTTTGAACTCACATGTATTTTCGATGATGACATCAGTGATGAACAATGAAAATTTGTCTTTAAGACAGGCTGCATTAAGATCATAGAAGTCAATGCAAACCCTGATCTTTCTATTTTTTTTCAGCACAGGGACAATATAGCAACTGGTCTGGGTGTTGTTCCTCTCAAATGAAGCTGCATTCGATGAGTTTATGAACATCAATTTTGATTGCCTCCATAGTGTCAGGTTGAAACCGTTGTTGTTGTTGCTTAACTAGTTTGGCGTCCGATTTGATGTTGAGACGATGTTTAGCCACCTGAGGATCGAGGCCAGGTATGTTTTTATAGCTCCAAGCAAAGACATCAATATACTCCCATATGAGAGATATGAGATCTTGCTTCTCTATTGGCGATAGGCTTTCGCTTACAGAAATGAGCTTTAGATGCGCTTGATCACCCATATCAACTTAGACCATCTTATCTTTAGTCGGAGATTCATGTTGTTCGAAACACTTTTCCCATTGAAGTTCCAGTTGTTGAGCCCATGGATCAGCATCGAATGGCTCAATATCTTCATCTTGCTCCACCTTATTGATAGATGTCATGTTGGCAAAGAGATTTTTGAAGACTACCCCCACACTGATATCAGAGTCCCAATTGGATGAGTCTAATAACTGCGATGGTAAGGACTCGTCAGACTCTGATTCTGACTGAAGAGGCAGAGTGATGTATCCTAACCCCCTGCATGTGCGGTCATAATAGTTGGATGGTTTTCCTTCTGGTACGAAGGGCTGTAAAGGTATGCACCGCCTTTGCTAAAATTCAAACCATTGTCACGATTCAAGTTATACCCCATTCTTTTCATCATGTGGTGTGTTGACCGCTCGTAATGAAAGAATTGTGGATTTCAAGTCGTCGTCCGATTCCCTAGATGTCGTGGCCCGAGCTTGACTTCTACCGAATATAATTGGTGACTGGTCCATTTTAGTAGGCGGGACAATGAAGACAGACCCTTCATTGTCCTCTATATGCATGCATGCCATTTTCGAGATGGGTAAAGGCATGTGCAAGAAACTAATATAGACAGATTTAAATACATCCTCAAGACAAAAAGAGTAATCAAAAGTAATATTTTCATTAAGGACCCACTCGCCATCATTTTCAGCTAGATTATTACAATCAAAATCATCTAGATATGCTACAATTGGTTCTATACTAAAGATAGTCGGCGCATTTTCTTCTGATTCTGATCTGCCTCATTGCCATTGTCGACATAATCGGGCAAAGATTGCTTCACTGGCTCATTATTCTCCCGGTAGAGCAAGGAATTAATGAAGCAACTCTCCATTCCTTTGAATGACTGCATTTTAGGGAATACCATTTGGACTGCAGCAGCATCTCCCATGTATTTGAAGCAATGGTGCAACGTGGAGGGAATGATAAAGTTAGCATGGATCCACGGTTGTCCGAGCAAGATATTATAATACATGTCAGCATCGATGATGTAGCATGTCACTTCTGATTTTAAGTCTCCAATTTGGCATGGAGACGAATCTTGCCTAGGAGGGTGACTACTCCTGGTGTTGAAGTCATAAATGGTTGTAGTGGTGGTGGATAACCTACTGAGTGGATGTCCAGGAAGTAGAGAAGCCTCTTCGGGATGATACTAAGAGCAGACCTCGGATCGACTTGGATCCTCTCGATACACGTAGAACCAATACACCCAGTATAGTATAGAAGTATATCATGTTTATTATCTTTGAAGAGTATGTCCTCAAGAGGAAGGTGATGGATGGCACCTGTCGTTGCACCAAATGACATTGGGGACAAGGAGTCATGTTATCATTAATAGAAATTGCCGACACCTATGTCAGAAAGGACTCTGAGTCAGCAAGTGCATCCCTAAGTGCCTCTCTTATCTCCTTCGAGAGGTGAAGTAGCTCGTGTAGAGTGATACGAGTTAAAATATTGGCAAGTTGTACCAATATGTCGAAGCAGAAAGGTGCGTTGAGCCCCTTTGAAGGATCCTTCTTCAATAATTTGTCAAATCGGACCTTCTTTTGCTTCCCTTTGTCCAGCGGTGGGGATGGTACCAAAATCTGAACTAGTGCAGTTGTTTCCGACGTCGTTGGCTGCTGTGTCTCATTGGGGCTCTGGTGATACTGTCACAAGTACGGCCTTCCAGACAATATGTCTAATGGCTGAGTGACAACAGCCTGCACCGCTAAGGCAAACTTCTCTCCTTTTGAGTCACTGAGAGAAGATATAGTTACACGTCATCATTTGTTGTGAGAGAGACGGCGTTACATGACTTGACTTTGAGCTTGAGTTTGCTGGATTCCTATTGCTCATCTTCGATGATATCCGATAGACCCATATCATCTCTCTAGATTTTGTCATCATCGGAACGAGGCCCTTGGCTATCTGCTTTTCTGCCATTGGGTTGACAACATCCAGTCTAGCTTTAGGGACTGGGGTCAATCCATCTTCGACCATGGTCTTCAGGATGGTCCCAAATTGAGAGTCACCATGTTACCAGTGACTTTCTTTTGCTTTGTCTTGAGTGTCAGAACCCCAACATCCACTAATACTTGGATCTACAAAGCATCTGCTGGTGAGATGATGCACCATTCTGTGAAAGAGGCGGTAGTTGGGGTCGTCTGTACGCCCCATTTCTTCTGGTCGTCAGACTTCAAGTAACTTGAGCTTGTTACTCTTGTTGAGTAGGTAAAAGATGGTCACCACCTGTTCATCTTTGAAAGAATATTATATCGGCAGAAACTTGAATTCTTGATTATTGCTGACGCCGCTTCTTTTCTGCTTTGGTGGAGCTTCCCCAGCTAACTCAACTGCCATCGTTTCTTTCCCTTTGGATTGGGAAGATTAGGCTGCATCACGCCCCTTAGGGCTTTCCACCCATTTGTTCTTAGACATTGAGGGCTTAAATGTTTTAGTTGATTTCTCAGCTATCTCTACTAGTTCGACAAGCTCCTTTCAAGTATTGATTTCAACGACTTCCATACGAACTTTTACTTTGTCGAGAAAGTTGTACCGACATGTTTGAAGCAACATGGGTAAGGGCATGCCTGTGGGCACATGAGAGAGAGATATGGAATCTCTCAATGTATAATCGCACGAATTCTTCTACTTTCTGGACTGTTGAGAGGAGCTTATCCATGGTCACCTCAGTGTCATCCTTATAGAATCGATAAAGGAACCGGGTTTTCAAGTCAATTTAAAAATTAATGGAGCCGTTGGGAAGGCTTATAAACTAATTAAAGGCTACCCCCTTAAGGGTGCCGATGAATAGTCTGGCCATGACAGCATCATTGTCTATCACGTTGTCAATTTGCGACCAAAAGTAATAAATGCGTTGATTTGGTGATCTCTTGCCATCATACGTGTGTAACATATGTGGCTTGAACTTTGGTGGGTAAGGAACTGAGTCCCACTCTAGAGGGTAGGGACACGTCATCCCTACTTTCTTCAGTTCATCCCTGTGAGCTGGGGATGCAATATGAGCTTGGATGCCTTTGATAACATCGGCATCAATTGCAGAACTTTCTTTTGACTTTCAGTCTTAGGGGGTTCCGTATCGGCATTCTCCTCCTCGTCATGATTGCTACCAGCGATTTCATTATTGTTCCGGCTGTTTAGGAGTTGTGCTAACATTTGTTGAATGTTATCCAAAGTCACTTGTTGAGCTTTGAAAGTTTGCTCTTGAGCCTCCATATGTTGATGGAGATCATTATCATGGTTATTATCGGCCATGTTAGCCGACACTGTCCCTATTTGCTCCGAGCTAACTATGGCAGGAAGCATAGCCGTTGGCTTCTCGTTCATCTTCTAACCACTGGAAGTGGTTCTCAGTGGTTCGGACAGTATAGCCCTTATGGAAGAAGAGGGATGTCCATAATTATAGGATATTGCTACCCTAGAGCGGGTACATTGAAAGGTACCATCTATTTCAATCAGAATCTGACTTAAACCTGGGCTATAGTCAGGATTTGGGAAACTAACTGAGAGAGCACGAATTCCCTATCTTCCTCTTTGAGATCGCATCAAAACCCTTCCTCTGCCCATCATGTTGACAGAGGCTGCAGTGAGGTGAGACTTTTTGGTCTTCCTCTTCCTCCTAGTCCTGGGTTCTTTAGAGGTCTGAGCTGACAACTGATCAAATACTGATAGTTTTTTTGTTGTGTGGATTGGCCCTAAACAACACTTAGTGGAATGAAATATCACAAGTTGACATCCTGCTCATCCGCACTAAAACGGCGAAATGTGAGCTTGTCTTCACTGTAAGACTTCTGCTTGTTGCTCAGAAATTCCTGCAACTCTGTGTTGACCAGACCCAATTGATCCAACACGGAGAATCAGGGAGGCTGGATATTAGCCTTGATGGGCTGAATAGTCTTACGTTTAAACCTAGACTTAGCCTTAGAGGCTTCCCTCTTGGCTGGGAGCGAAGTTGAGGCTAAGCTATCTCAGCACTTGGTGTTTTATTAGTACTGTGAAGTACCTTCTCTTTGAGTGAAGTAGCTTCGCTGTTAGCACCAAAATGTGCTTCAGATTTAGCTTCGCGGACAAAAGCTTTGGCAGCTGGGAGCAAAGTTACTGCAGCTTTGCCTTTAGCTTCACGGGAGAAGCGAAGCTGAGTTCTGTGAAGAGCTGAAGTAGTCTTACAGTTAGAGACTTTGTTACATTTTGTCGAAGCTGAGATCAAGGATCCATCAGCCTTGCACATGGCTGAATTAGATTTTTCAATCCAGAGAGCCTTTGAGGCTGATTTAGCTTCGCGCACAGCATGTGGGTGCTGGTGCGAAGCTAATTCAGTCTCTATTAGGCCAGTAGACAGCCTTCTTCGTCCCATCAAGGACTTGCTTCCGAGCCACGACCAGAGGAGACCTAGCCATGAAAATCTTCCTGTGCTTGCGCACATTGATAGGGCTTGAGCCGTCCTCAAAGAGAAGTTGCTCAAACTTCTCTTGGTCAAACTGGATGACAAAGTTTCAGCAGTAGATCCAGGGTCTCATCATCGCATTACGACACAATCTTCTTGGCGGAGAAGAAATTCTCCAGCGAAGTCACCATCTTATTTTCCATTGATATTGATTAGGGAAAACTTTACAAAAAGTTACAGAAATTACAAATAAAAAAAGAAAATTACAAGTATTTTCTACTGAATCTTTGGGAGAGTGTACCGATGGAAGTATGGTCGGGGCGTGACCACTTTGTTCCGTCGACGATGCGATTGATTGAGTCTTCGGGTCTTCTACCTAAGGATTTCCATTTCAATTGGTTCCAGAAATCTTTTGAGAAAGGAAGATCATGAGGGTATTAACACCTTAAAAAGAAACACAGTTATCTAAGAAAGCTCGAAAGGTAGAGATTAATCTCTGTATGTGTTAGAAGATCTTCTATTTTGCAATTTTGCTCTCTGATTATTATCCGTATTTGCATCTTTCATACCATATCTTCACATTTATTCTATATAAAATTCTATTAATAATAGCTTTCTTATATGTTTCTAGGTCCATGGCATGAAATAAAGAAGAAGCACAAAAATCTCATTTATTTGGTAATTTTTAGAGCCTAGATATAGCCATTAACTTGAAAGTTAAATCTGCTATATCTGGTTGCCGAAAACTAAGAACCGACAGGCTGTACAAGTACTAGTGTGCAATACCAGACTACACGCTCTGTCACTGGCCGCGCGTTGTTAACGCCCCAATCCCGCGGGTACGGGGACGTTATGGTGACGTACATACGCGAGGTGAAAACAACCTCACGCGTACATTAAGCCGCAGTACAGGGAATCACCTCATAGTTATAAGGGTTCCAGCCAGAAATAAGTACAAGAATACCTGCAGAAAAAGGTGAGTGATCATAGCAGATAGGAAAAACAGGGACAAATAAGATAACAGCAATAAATCATAAAGATACCTATGAATAGTCTCATTGAGGAATCACCTATATGACTCCAAGGCACTATCTGATAAGACGGTAACGCGGATCTCCAACTTGGGCACGCAAACCCAGGGTCGTCAGAAAGAGAACTAGTGAGTGGTAAAATGAAGGAGGCAGTAATATGTACTATAGTAATACAAGCACGATAATAATATATAATATAATACATATTGTTGTACTAGTGATACCATATAATAAGCATATAATAAGCAGTAGAAAATATAAACATGTCATCTTTTAATGCCATCACTACCTAGCATGTTATCATCGGGTCATGTCTATAGTCGTATCCAGTTTATAAAATAAATGGTGACGTGATAGAGATGAACATGCGCGTGGTGACGTGATAGAAGTGAACATACAGATGGGCATATGTACTATAACCATACTACTGTGTTGTGCATATACAGTAATGATATCTGCTATACAGAAAACAGAAGCTATGTAATGCAGAACATGTGTAGCATGCCACTACAGACAGTGTAACATGTATCAGGTAAAGTAACAAGTATGCAGGTAACATGATATCGGATAAAGTATCATGAACAGTAACAAGATAGCATACATGTATCAGGCAAGTCATGTCATTTATATAATAGTAGCAATCAGTACCACATGGTATTTTAATCAATCTCTTCCAGTGTCCCATACCACTGGCAGTTCATACTGGAGCCCGCACTCCAGTCGAACCCATCCGGACATGGCCTACGGGTACCATTATCCAAACGAGAGAGTGACCGAATAACAAGTGTTCCCGACGTCACTACTGTGTATACTGTTATATTATGTTAATTGGAAACCCATGGTCGAGGAGCTCTTATCGGGTGGGTGTATCCCGTGCATACCCGGGACAACGGCCTTATCAGACCCCTGGCTGCTGAGACCAGGACCAGCCCGCTAGGGCTGTAACATGTAACGGAATCTCAATGAGCTAAAATAATAACGGAAACGGGAGCTCATGAGTAACAGACGGTAGCCAGCACTACCCCGTCCCCTGCAGTGGGACAAACAATGGATCCAGACATCCACCCGACAAG
The DNA here is from genome assembly GCA_038442645.1 of Agave tequilana. Taxonomy (NCBI): domain Eukaryota; kingdom Viridiplantae; phylum Streptophyta; class Magnoliopsida; order Asparagales; family Asparagaceae; genus Agave; species Agave tequilana. The sequence goes on along the minus strand of JAVJIF010005149.1, from coordinate 121,530 downwards.
ATCTAGTCAACCGTCAAGTCTCCCCCATACCCAAGTTCTCTTTCTTATCTATCACTATACAGTATATCAGGAACAAGTACAGGACATTGTACATGTAACACGATAACATGATATGAGCTCTGTTGATAGCACGAAACACGATAACAGGAAACGGGAAAACAATAGCTGTGGAATTCCACACATTGCATATCAACAGCTCATGTATCCAGTAACGGGAATATCAATAATAGTAACGGGAATTAAGCAATCATAAAACAGGCATACAGGAATAGCATGGAACAAGAATACATGTAATAGGAACAGGGATCCATATGACAAGAATAGAGAAACCATATATGCATGTGTACCAGTGATATGCCGAGAATCCATGTAACGATGATAACAATATATTTCATAACGGTATCCGTGTAGTGGTGCATTTATATATCGGTGGGACATGAATACGAAATAAGAGTGTGACGTGTCATGTAATAACAGTGGTCAGTGTCTAATATCATGTATAGTGAACTACAATATCCGTGTAATGATGATAACAATAATATGAAATGCGGTACTTATCCGTGTACTAGTGGAACATAGATGTGTAGCTATAATCTGTGTAACATATCTGCGTAGCACTAGTACATGTAATAACGGTAGTCCGTGTATCATGTAATACCATGTCCTGTGAATTACAGTAACGGTGTCTAGCATGCATGTCTAGTGACAGTGTAGTGTCATAGCGTATCTGTGGATCAGTAGACATGTGACAATAGTTATCTAACTGTGATATAATACATGAAATAATAGTGTATAAGAATATGGTGAAATAGTGGTCCGCGTGTCAGTGGCTGTACCGGTATGATGACTGTGTCCGAGTTGTCTATGTCCGTATTTATTGTGATTATTATTACATCACTAAATCAGGAAATACCTTATGCCTATTACAATGAGTTTCCAATAATTACAAGTTAATAATTAATAATTACCGTATTTTATCCATAATCAAGATCTATCAATCACTTTCACTAAACATGATAAAATATAATTTATAAAATAAAAACACTCACAAACTAGCCATGGGAAGGTAGCTGTCTTTCTCACGATCGGAACGGATCCAGAATCGTCCAAATCGGAGTCCGGATGCTCCAGATATCGCCCGAATACTAAATCATAACAAATAGGGTAAATATGTAATAAAAATATTTAAATGCAAATATAATAAATAGGAGCAGGGGGTTTTCTAAAAAAGTACCTTTATTGGGTTTCGGATGCGGGTTTGGTGAGATAACGGGTCGGGTTTGGATCCGATAACCCGAACCCATAACTTAACTTAATGGGTAGTGGGTAACCGGTTTAAAGGGGTTATGGGTTACAACCCAACCCAATAAGGGGTTTAATGGGTTTGGGTTTTACCCAAACCCATTAGAGAAGCAACAGCAGCAGCAGCAGCTTGCTGCTGCTGTGCTCGGGTGCGGGCCGGCCGGCCTGCTCTGCTGGCCGGCGGCGGGGCGCCGACCGAGAGCGGAGTGAGAGAGAGAGGGTGAGGGAGAGAGTAAAAGAAAGAAAGAGGGGAAGAGTTTTACAGCAAAAGAAAAAGAAGGAGAAGAAAGGGGAGGAAGGGGGCGGCGGTTGCGCTGGCCGGGCTGGGGTGCGGCCGCGCCGGCCGGGGGCGCGGAGGCGGTGGTGCTGGGTGGCCGGCGTGGGTGGGGTTGGGCGGCAGACGGCGGTGGCGTGGGGTGTGGGAGGCGGTGATGGGTAGAGAGAGAGAGAGAGAGAGAGAGAGAGAAAGGTGAGAGAGAGGAGGAAGGGGTTTTGAGAGAGTGAAAGAGAGAGAGTGGGAGATTTAAGGGAGAGAGAGAAATGGCGGTGGATGGGTTAGGCGGTGGGAAGTCTCCAGAGAAGGGAAGAAAGGAGAAGAAAAGAAAGGAAAAAGAAAGATAAAAAAATATTTTATTATTATAATGTTGGCCCAATATTCGACGAGCTCCGAACGGTGCCTAAAAATTACAGAAAATAGGGAATATTATCTTGAGACGTAATATAAAACAGTTTGAAGAAATACAATCCGATTTGCAAATTAAAAATCCTAGAAGATGTCGTCGGTATTGGGCGACACCGGTTTTGCCCTTTTCAATAAATTCAGAAAAATCCCCAAAATAGACTAACGTAGAAAATATGATTTTTAAGATACAAGGTGAAAGTGGATTCTCAAAATACAACTCCGTTGGTGAAATAAAAATCGAAATGCCGATTATTGGTATCGGTCGACACCGACTACGGAGATTGTCCAAAATAATCCAGAAAAATTCCAGAAAATTCTGAAAAATCTAAAATATTAGAAAATGATATTGAAACTGAAATCAGCTCAATCGGACTACCACAGAGGTCAAATCATTTTGTACGTCGTATCGCATACTGACACTGTGATACGTACATCAGGGATCAGGGGGTTACACGCGGCCAAGAAAATGCCGCATTTTCGCTGCAAAAACCGTGAAAAGGCCGCATTATGGTCGAGCCATGCGACGATTTTCGACGCATGGCCTTGCCTCACCATCCAGAGTCCCCTTGTATACTATAAATAGGGCAGTGTTGAGCAGATTTTAGGGAGGAGGGCATGTAGTGTAGTTCTTCCCATTTGTGTGGTTTAGTTATTCTTTTCTTCTTTCTTTTATTTTTCTTTTCTTTTGTAGATCATATAATAGAGAAGAGAGTGATTCTTAGGATGAAAGTTAGAGTGCTTGTAATGGACGGTGGCACTCTATGAAAGGTTTTATATTTATCTCTACTTGTTTTCTTCTCTCTAACTCTTTACATGCTTAACTTTTTCTCTCATGACAACTAACCACTAACTTCTCCTTACTTGATAATCCACATGAATCTATTAGCCTCTACTTGGCCTTGCTCTTGCAAGAGCCATTGATGACTTATGATGATGGATTATAATACTCTAACATCTAACTCTCTACTAAGCTAACATTACTTTATTCTGTGCTTATCTAGTTTAGTTTTGATAGTTTAAGTATAACTTGCACTTATTTATTTGAGTTTGGATGTGATTATGGGTCATGCTTTGAGAAGCTCTTGAACCAAGGACTAGTGGTCAAGAATACATGTGAGGCAACTATCACTAAGAGGCTAACATATTTGTATAACTATTAGTAGTTAGTAGCCTTGAGTTTTCTTTCATTTTTACTTTGTCTTAGAAATAGTTTCAAAAATCACAAATACCTTCTCTTCAATGTTTCTATCTTTGTTTTCACCATACTTTTCTCTTTTCATTCTTTATTTTCTTTTCTTTTGATTCTTTGGAACATAAAAGCATCGTTAACACGCAAGTGAACATACCTTTAATGCTTCAATCACCTCTCGTCCTTGTGCATTCAACCCGTTTAGCCTCTATGCTATAACGGAAGTATCGAGGAAGGCAAAACACACACTTTAATTTCTGATTTCAAAATAACACATTTTGTGCACGTTTTTCCTCAATCACTCTCCAAGATCCAGCCGAGTCTCCCTAAAAATCTTCCTGCTAGCAATGGGCTATTTATAGGCTGAATAGGGTGTAACTGCTCCCTAAAAATCAGCACAGTCTAGCTTCACTGTGGAGCTAATTGTAGCTTGAGCGAAGCTGGAAACCCTTGCGCGGAATTAATCAGCCCGCTGGCTTCGGGTTGTTGCACCAATCTTGATTTGCTCCAACTAATTGAGGAATTTTCCCTGATCTTCTCACACTAATTGGAGAGTGAAAAGATCACGGCAATTAACTGCCTAAAATGTGATAATGATTACATTAATCTCGTGCTGAGATTTAAATGGTCCAAAATGACCATATGAGCGCGTAGCGGAGCTAGCTCACAGCGAAGCTAAGAAGGGAGCTTCATGCGAAGCTAAGGAAAGAGCCCACAGCAGAGCTACTGAACTTGTTACGGAGCTAGCATTGAGCTTGCAACGAAGATAAAGAAAGAGCCTACAACGGAGCATTGATAGCTTGTTGCGAAGTTAATACTGAGCTTGCAGCGAAGCTAGGAGTTAGCCTTTTTGGGCTTCTTTAGAAGGTAAATGCTTAGTTCAGTGTCTGCATCACTGGATCAGTGGAGTCCAAGTCATTGGCTTGTTCATCAGAGATGAATAGATCTTCAGCCTGCCTATGACTCGTATTTTAGAAGTGTCGACAAGTTTAGATATCGTTCGGACTGGTTGCAGAGCTACTTTAGAGTTCGTCTTTTCTGAGTGTCAACAACTTTGACCCGGTTCATGTCCCGTCGCAGTCTTTCTTGAAGTTTCACCTCATGATGAGCTCCCTTCTAAGCTTGTCAGTGAAACTTCACCTTGAACTGAGTTTTCTTCCTTCAGCTTTTATATCCTTCCACACTTCTCTCCTTTCATGCTTACCCTATCTCCTTAACTAACCGTGATGACTCCATGTTGCACTTGGATCTGACATCCCTCTAAATCAAGCACCCCTATATTATACCTTGCCTCCGGGACATACCAGAACGTCTTTAGAGCACGCATCATCCATCTTTACCTGTAATATTGACTATCCCAGTGCCTATGACCTTGCAACTCGAGCCATCCACCATTTTGATAGTTTCTTCCTCCTTTGCAACCAAGGAGTTGAATATCTCCTTCTGGGAACATACATGAACCGTACTAGTAGAATCTAATAAGCAACTTTTATCTGTAGAAGTGTTATCAATGGAAGACAACATAATTTATGAATTCGAAATCATACCCTTCTTTTTCTTTCAATAAAATATCCTACTCAGCCCTAAAATTTGAATTCAGCAAACAATTTATGAACTTGTCTTGATGAATGAGGTGAGAGGGGTGAATTCGCCTTGATCGAAAATCAAACTACATATTTCGAGTCGAGATCGAAGATCGAACTTGCCTTGATGAACGAGGGGAGAGAGAGATTGAACTCGTCTTGATGAACTCGCATTGATCGAAGATCGAACTGCATCTTTCGAATCAAAGAACGAGGGGAGGGGGAGAGGGAGAGATAGAGAGAGAGAGAGATGAACTCTCTTAGTGACCGAACTTGCCTTGATGAATAAGGGGAGAGAAAGATCGAACTCGCTTGGTGATTGAGGGGGAGAAAGAGAGATCGCCTTGATGAGCTTGTCTGGTGATCAAACTCGCCTTGATGAATGAGGGGAGAGAGATCGCCTTGATGAACAAGGAGAGAGAGAGAGAGAGAGAGAGAGAGAGAGAGATCAAACTCGCCTTAATCGAAGATCATTCTTTCGGATTGAAGAACGAGGGGAGAGAGATGGGGTGAGGGGAAAGAGAGATTATCTAAAAGCAGGACACAAAGAGTCCAACAATGTTAAGCTGCAGATCGTTGACGTGGCTGATAAAAAATGCCATCTTCTTTTCAGCTTTTACGATAGTTCTTCAAAGAACTGTCGTAAAACTAATATATTACGGTGGTTATTAAAATAACCGCAGTAAAAGATTCAAAGGCAAATTTGTGTATTTCAAAAATACTAGCAGTTTCTGAGCTTTTACGGCGGTTCTTCAATGAACCAACGTAAAACTAAAAATTACGGCGTTATTTCATTAACTGCCGTAAAAGATTCAAAGGCAAATTGTGTATTTTTCATCAAATTATAAAATTGCCACCGCCTTTTGATGCACATCGATTGCGACTCAAACCGCCTTAAAATGAGAGATGTAAAAGCTCGTTTCTGTTGTAGTGTGAGCATCCTACACAAATATTTACATCAGTATGTGTATACATATGTATGCCTGCGATATATCACGACCCAAACCAGTCCCAAGTAAGGCCCGACGTGCCATGCGTGTAGGACAAACATTTTATTTTAAATATATTTAAATTGCAAACTGGGAAAGTGTCAAGAAAATAATCATTCTCTATCCTCTTTTCCTAGAGACCAACTCGATGCTAAGTTGTCATGGGAGTGGGATTTTTCTTGTATTCTCTTTTCTTTTCTTCTTGTTTTCTTCTTTTATGGCCCTCCTCTTCCTTTTCCTTATATTTATCTTATTTATATTGTTATATAATTTTCTAATTAACTATTTTTATGTTTGAGTACTGCAATGCTGCCTTGGTTAGCAGAAAAGAACAATGCTACAAATGGCTTGTTCAGAAGGAAAGTGGCTATGGGCTGGGCCTCGTACAGGCCTACTCAGTCCGCCAAGTCTAACTAATGGTGACATATTCTTCCGTCCATAAAGCCCAATGAGGATACAGCGATGGCCCAAGAAGAAGCTATAGCCTTCAAATTAGGGATAATAGTGAACCAGTGTCGGCCTATGGGACCGCGAGGCCGGCCCAAAAAAAGCCTGCACCGACCCTAGCCCATTCAAAAATGGGTCGGGGTTGTTTTCTTATTTTAGACCCGTTTATTTGAGGGCCGAGACCGGGGCCTACTCTAGAGGCGGCTACCAAGTCCTCGAGGAGGTCCATTTTAGGTCCTAATTATGAATCCAAATCCAATATCAAATGGGCTTTTATTTTTCTAATTAGTATTATCATTACACTACAGATTAATATTCTTTTATGATTTTTCAGATTTTAAAAGTCTTAGAAAACATAAGATTTAAGCTATAAGATTATTTTTTTAATTTTTTAATAGTATTAGGGTCCAAGCAAAAGCTCGAGGGCCGGGGCCGGTTGAATTAGGGCTCAGAGTCGGCAATAAAAAATTATTTGATTGATTGCACATCACTAGTCATACTCGTGCGTGGTTCATCATAAGCCTTAATTTCTATACTACTGGCTTAAATTTAATTGCAAGCACACAGTTGTCGTGCATTACTGTTAATATATAAAGCAGACCTCTATGGTTCTCTCGCACCCTTTTTATCACTGAGAGAAAAACTAATTAGAGATTATTAAGATGGTGAAATGCACTAAACTTGTGAGTTGTGAACTTTCTCTATCATAATTTTCACTCCCGTTGGCTTTCTTGCGCCCCGTTCAATAGTTATGAAGGTAGATCTTGCATTTCTAGTCTTAGTAATGCTCACATTTCATTTCTTGCTACAGGATTTTCATCCAATTTTTCAGTTTTGAGTGAAAACAGGAAATTTAAAGTTGGAAACAACATTCAGATTATTATTCATAGACTTTCATTATTGTTTGGAAGAGCATAAAAAATAAATACAACAGTCGGGAATGCAAAGATCCGTGAATGGATGGTCAAGATCCGTGAATGGTTGTAACCAAAGAATGACTTTCCGATACGGTTGAGATACGTGAGTGGTTGTAGCCAGCGGACGGATGACCGAGATTTATAGATGGTGATTGAAGTATATTCATACATGAAGAGGAAAATTATTGGGTATTCATGTATGAATAGAATCCCACATTGCAAAGTGAATAGAAAAGTGACGTGTTAGATCTAAATTTATTCCATATAAGATCTACACATATACTGTTAGCCTCTTTATCATGATCAAAGAGAAGCAGGTTTTAGGCATACCTGATTCCATCACGAGGATGCCGAAGATTGCATGATCTCGAAGACGCCGGAGTTGAGGGAGAGGATTCTTCTCTCCAGCCCTCAAGTTCTCTTCTTTATTCTTAGAGGAGTTGAGAGGCCTCCAAGAGAGAGTTGGTTATTGTTGTTGGTGGAGAGGGAACCCTACTCATGATATATATAGCATCAAGAAACCCTAGTTCAACTCATCATAGATCTAGGCCCTTGATTTATAACACGAGTTCCACACGTGTAGATGAGTCTCACATTCTAATTTAAATACACTCATGGCTAAGTGTAATTGAAAACGTGTCTAGACCCAAACCATTTAGGTTTGATCAATTTTTTATTGGGTCAAACAACATAGGTTAAGTGGGCGGGTGCAAATATCTAATTGACTTGATTAGGCCCAAAATAAATTAGACTTTAAAACAAAATAAGTCTAACAATCTCCCACTTAGGCCAAGCAAGTCATACTGAATAGATATTATGCATAACTTTATGACGTCAAAACTTTAACCGCCGACAAACCACGTTTCAAAACAATCTGGTCCATTAAGAGTCATGCCACCGAACATGGCGATCGTTACCTTCTGTATAATCGAGGTAGGACCTTCCACATCACAAGTTTCAGAACCCCTAACGACATAGATCAAATGTGGACGTGTGGCATGGAAATGTCATCTGATCAAATAAGGTACAATTCCAACTGGCTTCCACTTTATGACTCCAACGAGTCTAGCCTTATGACTCCAACGAGTCTCACTTTATGACTCCAACGAGTCTAACTGCTAATTCAACAAACTCAAATGCGCAAAAAATAAATTTTAGGAAAAGCAGTTATAAATTTATTTATCAGAATCAACAAATATCCATAAAGTGCACTTAGAAATAATGTATGTTACATAAAATTATCCACTCTCACAAAATCAGGATATCATAATGACTAGTCATCCCCATATTAGCAATATGCTCTAAGAAGACTTTAGATGAAAATCCTTTAATGAGTGGATGTATAATGTTAAGAATAGTGTCATCACTATCAACAGACAAAATATGATTCCGAACTTTATCATTGATGACAAGAAACTTGATGTCGATATGCTTCGATTTTGCTGAACTCTTGTCACTATTGCAGCAAAGCTTTATAGCTCTTATTGTCACAATGTAGCTGTAATGGCCCCTCAACTAAATCCACCATCTTCCTACAATAAGAAAAATATAAAATGAAGTGGATTTCCTATTGCCGATAAATCCAGTATAATATGAGCCTGTGTATCCAATCAGCTGCAACTGATCATATTTCATGTAGTCTTTTATGGATATCACACTACCTTCTTTGCAGTCTTCTAGAGATCAATCCCATGATTGATCAAGTATCTGTTAAGTTTCTCAACGGTAAATGCTATGTCTGGACGGGTACAAACTTGAGCACACATCAGACATCCAACCGCCAATGCATATGGAATGTCTTTCATTTGCTCTTTCTGTAGATCGTTCTTGGGACATTGGAGTAGACTCAACTTATCTCCCTTAGTGACAGGCGCATCACCCAAAGAGCAATTCTTCATGCCATATCTATCTAGCACCTTATCGATATAGGCCTTTTGTGATAAACCTAATATTCCACGTGTCCTGTCACGTTGAATCTGGATGCCTATCACAAAAGAAGCATCTCCAAGATCTTTCATCTCAAAATTCTTTGAGAGAAAACTCTTGGTCTCAAGTAGAAGATCTATATCGTTTACTTGCTAATAGAATGTCATCCACATATAGCACAAGAAATATAAATCTACTCCCTTTAAATTTATGGTAAATACATTGATCAATTATATTTTCCTTAAAACCAAAATCGGATATTACATGATCAAATTTCAAATACCATTGACGCATGCTTGATTTTTGACCATAAATGGATTTCTTTATTTGCAAACCAAATATTATGAAACTTTCACTTTAAAATTTTCTGGTTGCACCATACAGATTTCCTTCTAAATGCTACCATTAAGAAAGGCAATTTTAACATTCATTTGGTATAACTCCAGGTCAAAGTGAGCCACCAGTGCCATAATAATCCTAAAAGGATGCTTCATGAAAACTAGGGAGAAAGTCTCCTTATAGTCAATGTCCTTTCTTTGAGTGAATCCCTTTGTGACAAGATGTGCCTTATACCTTTTGACATTACTTTTCGAATCCCGCTTGGTTTTGAATACTCATTTACAACCAATCGGTTTCTTTCCTTTAGGCAACTCTTACTAAATCCCAAACATCATTGTCCTTTATGGCTCATCTTTCATGGCATTTGACCACTTACTGGAGTGAATGTTGAGTTTGGCCTCATTTAAGGATGCAGGGTCATCCTCTAATGTCAAACTCATGCTATTGGAGATAAACTATATAGTCATTTGCAATGATAGATCTCCTCTCCCTAATTGATCTCCTAGGCACTTGTGGTTGAAAATTTTTAGGTTTCTACCTCACCAGCATGATTTACTTCAGGATGAACTGTATATGTATCTTGTAAGGATGCAACTGTATTTTCATCTTGAAGTAGAACAACTACTTTATTATTTGGAACAATTGTCATGGGTATAACAATATGTTCTTTCTTAAATATGAAATCTTTATGTAGTTGACTCCCACTGTTCTGAATATTCTCAAAAAATTTTAGCAATCCGTCTTTATGTTCTTATTGGAGGGACAATAAAACTAAAGCCTTTATACCTCTCAGAATACCCTACAAATAAACAGCTAACTGTCCTTGAGTCCAACTTCTTCTCATATGGTATATTTGACCGAGCTTCCGCTGGACAACCCCAAACATGTAGATGCCTAATACTGAGAGATTTCCCAGTCCATAACTCATATAGGGTTTTAGTTACTGTTTTGCTAGGTACTCTATTAAGGAGGTGACAACTATCTTTAAGGCTTCACTATATAATGACTTTGATAGAGTAGTGTGAGCTATCATACTCCTAACCATGTCCTTTAGTGTGTGATTTTATCTCTCAACAATACCATTTGATGAGGTGTCCCTGATATGGTACACTAATCGACAATACCACTCTTTCAGAAATTGACAAATGATTCTGGACATTTACCTGATTCGTCATGTCTGTCATAGTACTCACCACCACGATCAGATCTAACGGCTTTAAACATGTCCAATGATTGGGATTTCTCATGGAACAAGTGTAGGTACCTATAACGAGAGTAATTGTCTGTAAAAGTGATGAAATATTCATGACCATTCCAAGAAGCTGTAGGGAATGGACCACAAATGTCTGTATACACCAAATTAAGACACCTGAACTTCGTCTAGTATCAAACTTTCTAATGTTTCTTTAATTAATTTTCGCTTAGTGCCTAGGCTATTCACATATAGAGATTCAGTATATAAAGCATGAAGTTTCAATTTATATAGCCATCAATCAGAATTCTAGTACCAACAACTTTAGATTTGGAAAGTAGACTAAGCATTTCATTATCAAGAGTGACAGTAAAACTAGATCTGTCTAACAAATGAAATAGAAATATGATTCCGCCTAAAAGGACGGTACATATAAAGTCTCATCCAAATCTAAAACCAAAAACCAGAATCTAATTTAAGCCTACAAACTCTAATAGCTTTAATTGCAACTTTATTTCCATCACCCATGTATACGTATCGCTCAGCTGGGCTGGGCCTCCTTTAGGTTTGAAAGTTTCGCATTGAATCGCTTATGTGAATTATCTATTCACAATTTATAAAGTGGCACTAAAGCTAAATTAATCTCAGAACAAACATAAATATGAGATATACCCGCTAAACAGCCATTTCTGATACTTTATGCATTCCTACTTGAGGTGGCTTACTTTCTTACAGAAGAAGCATGCAATGACCTTAGGCTACTTTTTCTGCACTTTTGCCACTTAGGATCAGCCACTGTAGTGGTGTTTATGTTCCTCCCTTTTGTTTCACTTTTCCTTTTTCTTATTAGAAGTTTACCCTGAATGCTAAGTGAGCACTGACATTATCGGGCATACCACTTCTAATAGTTGTAGGAATAGTGTACTTTATGACCATTAGACACATCTTGTAAGATCTCTCCCACTTACCATAATTGACCTTTTCTTTACTGAACTTTTATTAGTGATAGTAGAGATCCATCAATCTTTAAGGTGTACTCTAGGTGCATGAATTCAAGAACGATCATTTACGTGGTCTTACCACTTCTTAAAGTTTGTACCATTCAATTTAAACTACATAAGTGTACAATTTCTCATCAGTTTAACATAAACATTGCACTTAATAAAATTCTACTGTAATAGCCATAAAAAATGAATTTCAAAAAATGCAACCAGTTTAACCGATAGAGCTGCCGGTTAAACTTTCAGAACAAGTTGTGTCTCTATATGCCAACACTGTACTGGCCTAATATAGATATCCTAAAGTGTAGGTCCTATGTAAGAGAACAGCCTTCCTTTGGGCCTACTGTCACTTTATAAGATTGCTCCCAAAGTTTAAGTAATCTATATTGACCATATAATATATGTAATGACTCGGCCATAATGACAACCTTCCTTTGGGCCGATTGCCACACGCATGGGCCGCACAAATTTATGCATCTGGATTCTTATTCCGCCATCGGACTAGTTGATGAGGGTAATGCAATATGGGCCTATAGTGTGACAACCTTCCTTTGGGCCGATTAACACACACCAAGGTTCTCCCACTTGCATTACCCACATCAAGTATCCGAAGCCGTACATAATTCGGCCAAACAATAGTCTTCCTTTGGGCCGGCTATTGTCCGCATGAACTACATACGCAATTAAATAAGCTCTTTTATAAATTCTTTAGCTTGAACATGTATATATCTTTATCTGTGTGTTATCAACTGTAGTAAACATCAATATTCATCATGCTAAAACAATATAAGCAATAATATAAATATTGATGAAGCGGAAGCATGCAAGTGTACACATAATCATCATAAACAAACACTTCAATGCCTACTTTATGTCAACTAACTACTGTTTTGTCATGTATAGTTCCTGTAATACTGTAGTGCTCGTCAAGAGCTTCGAAACGACTGTTTACATGCCCAAAACAGAGGTCGGATGAACCCGTAACGGCTAATTGAAGTTTCTATTGGCAAAACGGGTCTGCAGTGCTTATCGGGTCTGAATCAGACCCGACCCGCAATAGTTAAGTTATTGGTTTCCTTTCTTATTGGGCCGGGTTTAACTAAATTGAATAAAACCCAATTAGCTTTATGTGAGATTGATTGGGATTAGGTCTCTTTATTTGACTAGAATTCTGCCTTAAAATACCCTTAATAGATTAGAATTCTATCTCAATTCTAAAACTCAAATCAATTTTAACAATCCCAACAGAAATTTAATATGAGATGAATTAGGAGTAGGTTTCCTTATTAGAATAAAATTCAATCTCTAAATATCCGAATCCTAGATAATCTCATAATCTTAATTAATGTATGAAATCCAAATTAGTTAACTTTTTTTTTAATTATTCTTTAAAATGAGCTGCATGTTTGCCTCATGTGCATGCATGCAGGCAGGCCATGTCAAATTTTTTTTTTTTTTTAGCGTTAAAAGTTCTTCATGATTCATGCGCTGGTGCTTCCAGCGCATGCATCTCACATTTTTTTTTTTATTTATCTGGCGCATGCATGCAGCGTCCACACAGATGCATGCGCTGGTGCTTCCAGCGCATGCATCTAATATCACCACTTTTTTTTTAATTAAATAACACAGGAAAAAAATTACATATACATGTAAAAAACAATAATATCATCCCTTAAACTTTTAATTCAATACATGAGACACAAATATTTGTTGAATAAAGGGATAAATTATTCATGGTATTTATATATATCGAGATCGAAGGATTTCTTAAATCCCGATGATCTGATAAAGAGGAAGCTCTGATACCAATTGTTAGATCTAAATGTTAGATTAAAAACTTAAAGAACTTCATGATAATGAAATCATTTATCAAGGATCTAGAATCCATACATCTCAAGAACAAATATACATATAAATACATACCTGAAGCCATATGAAGGATTGATGAAGGTGGATTGATGAAGATCTCAGTCTCTTTCTTTTCTCCTTGCAAAAACCCTAATCTGTAAACACCTTTCTTCTCTCTGTCTCCTTTTCTTTGCACAAACCCAAAAACTGAAAAAATGATGGATGCACAAAAAGGGGGTTTGTTTTTCTATAATGGAGGAGAGAAGAGGGTCTACGTATTGCAAATAACCATATGGAGAAAACCACCCATCATGGCCCTTAATCTCCCATATCATTATTAAACTTATACAAATGTAACCTTTATATTTGGGCATATATAAATATCAGTTAGGCTATGATTATGGAATCCAATTAACTATAAAAGGTTAGTGGGCCACTTAATGTGAGACTAACATTCTCCCACTTGGACCACTAGCCGATTACATTAAAACTTTAGAAAACAAACAAAAAGACTCATTTTAAAAACATTTGACTCCATTGGATTCCATACTGAAAAACTTTGACACGTGATCACGAATTTTAAAAAAAAAATAATAATAATAATAACTGATAAGCCCAAATAATGAGATACTGTAATACTGCAATTAGCTTGGACCACCAATGTGAGTCATAGCGGTTATACAATATTTATGTCATACTCCCTTCTACGTACCACAACATTGATAACCTTCACTAATAGAGTCTATAACCAAAACGACCCCTGTAATTTGTCTTGTCAAGACTTTTCCTGTTTAACAAACATCCATACATAATATGTGCACACATAGTTGGATAACAGGAAATACAGAAACAAACTTTTATTGCGTAATAGTGTCAATTACATAAGCACCAAAACATACATTACAGATTACTCAAAAGACCCATTCTAATAACATGTTCTTTGAATGTCTTTGGAGGTAATCCCTTGGTCAATGGATCAGCAACCATTAGAGTGGTACTTATATTCTCAATTGACACCCGTTGTTTCTGAACTCTTTCTCTAACGACTAAGTACTTAAGTTCCATGTGTCTGGAACCACTAGAGTACTTACCATTCTTAGAGAAGAAAACGGCTGCTGTATTATCACAAAATATCTTCAGCGGCCTGGCAATAGAATCAACTACACCAAGTGCTGAAATGAAATTGCGTAACCATAATGCATGATTCGTGGCCTCGAAACATGCTACGAACTCAGCCTCCATCGTGGATGAAGCAGTGATAGACTGCTTTACGCTCTTCCACGAGATTGCCCCACCTGCTAGCATGAATATAAAGCCTGAGGTAGACTTCCTGCTATCTGGGCAACCAGCAAAATCTGAATCCGAATAACCGATCACTTCTAACTGATCTGATCTCCTATATGTGAGCATATGATCCTTCGTCCCTTGAAGATACCGCATCACTTTCTTTGCCAATTTTCAATGCTCCATTCCTGGATTACTTTGGTATCTTCCTAACATTCCAACTGCAAAACTGATATCTGGCCTGGTACAAGTATGTGCATACATCAAGCTCCCAACTGCTGACGTATATGAAACTTTCTGCATTTGTTCCTTTTCTAAGTCATTTCTAGGACACTGACTCCCACTTAATTTGTCACCCTTCATGATGGGTGCACAACTGGCTGAACATAGTTCCATGTGAAATCTTTCCAAGACTCGATTGATATAACCTTTCTGAGACAGTCCTAACAATCCTCGAGATCTATCCCTGAAGATCTCTATGCCAATGACATAAGCTGCCTCACCCATATCAACCATCTTAAAGTTCTTGGTAAGATAGTCTTTGGTTTCATACAGTAAACCAACATCACTACTGGCTAACAAAATATCATCCACATACAGAACCAAAAAGATAAACTTGCTCCCACTGATCTTCAGATATATACACTGATCAACAGTGTTTTCTGTAAATCCGAATGAGGTAATGGTATCATTAAACGTTATATACCATTGCCTGGAAGCTTGTTTTAGTCCGTAGATGGATTTCTTTAATTTGCAAGCCAAGTGTTCTTTTCCTTTCTTTGCGAACCCTTCAGGTTGCTCCATGTATATTTCCTCATCCAAATTTCCATTCAGAAAAGCTGTTTTCACATCCATTTGATGTAACTCTAAGTCATAATGAGCTACAAGGGCCATAATGATTCTAAAAGAGTTCTTCTTTGATACTGGAGAGAAGGTTTCTCTATAATCAATGCATTCTTTCTGAGTGAAACCTTTAGCCACAAGTCTGGCCTTATATCGTTCGATATTGCCTTTGGCGTCGCGCTTGGTCTTAAAGACCCATTTACACCCGACTTTCTTACAGTTACTAGGCAATTCGACGAGATCCCAGACTTTGTTTTGGTCCATAGATTTCAACTCTTCATTCATAGCATCAATCCATTTGCTAGAATCATTACTTTCAATGGCTTGTGAAAATGAAACTGGATCTTTATTAATCCCAATATCGAAATCAGATTCATGTAGATACACCACATAATCATCTGAAATGGCAGATCTTCTTTCCCTTTGAGATCTCCTCAAAGCTGCCGGTTGTGGTGGTTCTACAACATTTTCAGTGGCGATATCCTCATGAAGTGGTGAACCATTATCATTATGTTGTTCTGGTGACTCAGCTTGATGATCAAGCTGAGGGACAACAATTTCTCTTGAAGGAAAGGGTATTGGGATATTTACCCTTATCACCTCAAGATCCACCTTTCTTGGTTCATCACTCCCACTAATTTCGCCATTCTCAAGGAATCTGGCATTACCAGTTTCAACAATTCTGGTACTATGGTTAGGACAATAGAATTTGTACCCTTTAGACTTATCTGGATAACCAATGAAATATCCAGATATGGTCCTGGAGTCTAATTTCTTTTCATGTGAATTATATATTCTAGCCTCTGCTGGACAACCCCAAACATGTAAATGTCTTAAACTAGGTTTCCTACCAGTCCACAACTCGAAAGGAGTTGTTGAGACTGCCTTACTAGGAACCCTGTTCAAGATATACATAGCAGTCTTTAAGGTTTCATTCCACAATGAATTAGGTACATTAGAGAAGCTCATCATGCTCCTAACCATATCCATAAGTGTCCGGTTTCGCCTTTCAGCAACTCCATTCTGCTGAGACGTACCTGGCATTGTGTATTGAGCACAAATGCCATGCTTTTCTAGAAATTTGGCAAATGAGCCAGGATTTTGTCCTGACTCATCGTATCTTCCATAATACTCACCACCTCGATCTGATCTCATGATTTTAACTTTTCTATCTAATTGTCTCTCGACCTCTGTAATGAACACCTCAAGGATGTCAACAGCCTGAGACTTTTCATGAATTAGATATACATAACCATAACGAGACAGATCGTCTATAAAGGTGATGAAGTATCTCTCTCCCGTAAAACATGGAATAGAGAGTGGTCCGCAAATGTCTGTATGAATTATCTCAAGAAGCTCTTTGCTTCTTGTGGCACCTTTCTTGGTGTGTTTGGTTTGCTTTCCTTTTATGCAATCCACACACAATCCAAAATCAGTGAAGTCTAGGTTATCCAAAATCTCATTCTTCACTAATCTTACAATTCTATCCCTGGAGATATGCCCCAGTCGTCTATGCCACAAGATAGAAGATTTTTCATCAATTAAGCCACGTTTAGAACCAACATTCAAATGCAGGGTTAAAAGAGATTGTGCAAACTCATAATTCAAGGAAATTTTATATAACCATCACATAAAATTCCATGTCCAACCGAAATTGAATTAAACATCAAATTGAGTTTTCCACAACTAAATAAAACTGAATATCCAACAACATCTAATTTGGATAAAGACATTAAATTCTTAGAAATCGAAGGTACATAAAAAGTGTCTACAAGATCCATCTGATGACCCGTCTCTAAGAGTAGTCGGTAAGTTCCAACAGTCTCGACCTCCACTTTGAGACGGTTCCCCATAAAGACAAATCTTTCACTTTCCTTCGGTTTCCTGGTTGTTAGGAATCCCTGCATTGAATTAGTTATATGAGTTGTGGCTCCAAGTCAATCCACCAAGTATTAGAAGGAACTTCAGCAAGATTTGATTCATAACATACAAAAGAAAGATTCATACCTTTCTTTTCGAACCAAGCCTTTCTCTTGTTGCAATCCTTCTTCACATGTCCTTTTCTGCCACAAAAGTAGCATTTGACAGTGAAACTCTTTCCATGACCCTGGCTACTTTCCCCAGGTTCATTCCCTTTCTTTGGTGGAAACCTCTTACCTCTTCCATACTTTCCCTTCTTATGTATAGCTCCTTGAGTTACTGCCAACACCGAGTGATGTCCTTCTTGCCTCAGTCTCACTTCCTCTTGAATGCACATATTAGTCAGTTCATTCAGATTCCACTTATCCTTATGAGTATTATAGTGAATCTTGAATGGTCCGAATTGAGGAGGAAGTGAGTTGAGTATGAACTGTACCAAGAAGGATTCATCTACTTTCATTCCCAGTGTTCCTAACTTCGCAGCTTTATCAGTCATATTGAGGATATGTTGTTGGACTCCTCTACTACCATCATATTTCATGGTAGTTAACTCAGCCATAAGAGTGCCAGCCAATGACTTATCAGCAGATTTAAACCGGTCTTTTACAGCAGTTAAAAGTTCTGAAGCGTTAGCAGTCTGAGGGAGTAAAGTTTTGATATTGTTGGCAATGGTCATTTTAATGAACATGAGACTGAGTCTGTTCGACCTTTCCCAGGCTTTAGCATGACTAACCTGATCTGCTATACTTTCAGCAGTGATTTCCTCAGGTTTC
This sequence comes from Agave tequilana, assembly GCA_038442645.1. Lineage (NCBI taxonomy): Eukaryota > Viridiplantae > Streptophyta > Magnoliopsida > Asparagales > Asparagaceae > Agave > Agave tequilana. The sequence continues at coordinate 103,295 of JAVJIF010005149.1, read as the reverse complement.
TCAACTAGAAGAGTCATGTCAAGATCCAGTACACCCAGTGTGAATTGGACATGTTCAAACCATTCAGAAAAGTTTGTACCATTCAGGGCTGGAATGCTAGATGCATGAGAGTGAAGGGAAGTGGGAACGTTCACTGAAACAAAATAGGACAATGCTCACATTAAGGCCTCGAATCAATACAAAAACATTAAATTTTATGAAGATGAACTATTGATATCACTTTGATTTCTCCTTTGGGCGAAACCTAAGCATATCCAGCGTTCACTCTACAGGTGAGACCTTTTATCACCTATGTAGGTCTAATATAATTTATGCCACTTAGAGAGTAAGTCAAGTTACCTTTGGGTATCCAATTTTACACCACTGAGTTGCATAAATTACACTACCCTACCCGGTTCGTAATTATTTGAAAGAGACTTTCCTTTGGGCGAGTCCCAATCTCCTAACTAGAACCGCCACCGAGAATATTATTGACTTTAATGTCACCCTTATTGACAAATCTTTTATGTAGTTGTATATTCATAAGGCTCACTAATGTAGGTCACTTTGGCAACTACTAAATCAATAAACCGTATGAATATAAAACTAACCAATAATATTCTCTAACCTTTTATTTGAGTTATTCTATAATACTCTAATATTGTCACTTGACCAATTCAATCAATATTAACACAATAACATTATATGTGTAACATACATTTATGATTGAACTAAACAAACATTAGTCGACTGGTCAAGGTAGACAAGTCGACTAGGGACAAGTCAAGTCGACTATAAAGGAAGTCCCAGTCGACTAGGGTCAAGTCAAGTCGACTATAAAGTAAAGGTTTAGTCGACTAGGCAGAGAAACAGAGAACCATACAGCTTCAGGTCAATTTATTAGTCGACTAGGGCAAGGGGTTTAGTCGACTATACTAATTATTAGTCGACTAATAATTATTATCAAGTCGACTCCTGTAGAGATACAGAGAGTCATTATTATTCTGGGAGAAGACCTAGTCAACTAGTATTGAGGGCAAGTCGACTAGCAGTCGATGAAACAGAACACTTACAACTGTTAATCGACTAAAGCCATAAAAATCAAAATTAGGGTTTATGTTCAACCAAAATTAATTTTGATCCAAGGATATGCACAATTAGAGGAATATTCATATTGATAGAATTTTGAAGGAAAGCTACTAAATCCTCTTTAAAAAATTCTACAATTGAATGATCAAAATTTGCTTTTGAAACAGTTAATCATAAAACCCTAATTTGTCCATAATCAGTATTCTGAGATGTATAGATTCTTAACCATGCTCTGATACCAAATGTTAGATTAAAAACTTAAAGAACTTCATGATAATGAAATCATTTATCAAGGATCTAGAATTCATACATCTCAAGAACAAATATACATATAAAAACATACCTGAAGCCATATGAAGGATTGATGAAGGTGGATTGATGAAGATCTCAGTCTCTTTCTTTTCTCCTTGCGAAAACCCTAATCTGTAAACACCTTTCTTCTCTCTGTCTCCTTTTCTTTGCACAAACCCAAAAACTGAAAAAATGATGATGCACAAAAAGGGGGGGTTTGTTTTTCTATAATGGAGGAGAGAAGAGGGTCTACGTATTGCAAATAACCATATGGAGAAAACCACCCATCATGGCCTTTAATCTCCCATATCATTATTAAACTTATACAAATGTAACCTTTATATTTGGGCATACATAAATATCAGTTAGGCTATGATTATGGAATCCAATTAACTATAAAAGGTTAGTGGGCCACTTAATGTGAGACTAACACTAAATTTATTCCATATAAGATCTACACATATACTGTTAGCCTCTTTATCATGATCAAAGAGAAGCAGGGTTTTAGGCATACCTGATTCCATCACGAGGATGCCGAAGATTGCATGATCTCGAAGACGCCGGAGTTGAGGGAGAGGATTCTTCTCTCCAGCCACCAAGTTCTCTTCTTTATTCTTAGAGGAGATGAGAGGCCTCCAAGAGAGAGTTGGTTATTGTTGTTGGTGGAGAGGGAACCTATGATATATATAGCATCAAGAAACCCTAGTTCAACTCATCATAGATCTAGGCTCTTGATTTATAACACGAGTTCCACACGTGTAGATGAGTCCCACATTCTAATTTAAATACACTCATGGCTAAGTGTAATTGAAAACGTGTCTAGACCCAAACCATTTAGGTTTGATCAATTCTTTATTGGGTCAAACAACATAGGTTAAGTGGGCAGGTGCAAATATCTAATTGACTTGATTAGGCCCAAAATAAATTAGACTTTAAAACAAAATAAGTCTAACATGACGAGCTTAAATAGAAAGTGTAGCGCTTCGACAATCAGCTTAAGCTTTTTTGGGTTATATTATTTTTCAGTATCCGTTTAAGACTCATCGTGAATCTGAATACGAAAATACGATCGAGAATCTGAATACACAACTAAGTATGTATTTCGGGAATGAGGTGTTACACATGTAACCGTTTACAATTGTAAAAGAGCTTATCAATTATAACTTGTGAATTACGGCCAGTTACAACACCCAAACAGACCCTAAAAGAAAGAGATGGAAAATTTTGCGGTGCCACAAACTGTACGTGCGGTTTAACAAAAGTCCAGTAAGTCCAGTAACTCTTCAATAGTGGTATCACAATCCAAATTATGTCGCACGGGAGAGTAGAGTCCAATATGATACCCGATAAGCGTGTTGGGAGTTGACCAATGTCTAACTATTCACAAACTGTAAAGATTCGTGAACGATCGGGAATGCAAAGATTCGTGAATGGATGGTCAAGATTCGTGAATGGTTGTAACCAACGAATGACTTTCCGATGCGATTGAGATACGTGAGTGGTTGTAGCCAGCGGATGGATGACCGAGATCTGTGGATGATGACTGAAGTATATTCATACATGAAGAGGGAAATTATTGGGTATTCATGTGTGAATATAATCTTACATTGCAGAAACGGTCGACTGGGCGGTCGACCGCTAAAGCCTGTGCACTTCTGTACACGTCAGTCGACTGGTCGATTGACCGAGCAAGGCTTCAGTCGACCGATCGGTCGATAGTTAGCGGTCCTCAGCCAGGGTTTACAGGGTTTGAAAACTTGGTCTTTTAATACCTATAAAATCACAAAAAATCCACAAAAATAAGTTCTTATAAATATTTGAAGAACAAATATGTGTGACTAAAATTCAACACATATTTCAAACAATTTGAATTATTTTTGTGATATGGAAATTTAACTTTAAACCAAATACGGTATTTACCAAAACTTGGATTTTGAAATCAAAATCCGTTTTCTCCAAAACTTGTATAAATACAAAAACATGATATAGAAGCACTTTTGAAGCATAGTGTGTATAATAGAATCCAATACACATATAAAAGATACATCTATGTTTTTGACTATAACTCCAAAACTTGAAATCATAAATTAGATATACATCAAAGTAAGTTTTTAAGCATTATGAACCAAACAATGTATATGGATGAATCCACTATACATATAAACTATGTAAACTACTTTAGATAAAATCTATTCATGAAAACTAAAGATATATTCTTTGAAAATTCAAAACCGGTTAAACTGAAACTAAAAACTGAACTTCAGCGTATGTGAACTTGAGTGGGTCGTGATCCACAAGGAGGGACTAGCGATGGAAGCTTGTTTAGCAAGTTTCCTTTTATGCTACAAAGTATGGTTAAAGATCTTCTTTTAGTTCTTTAAAAGAAAAAAAAATTAGAGTTACAGTTAAGTTAAAAAGAAAGTGGTGGATTGAGAAGGTGGAGAAAATAGAAAATGAATATATACAAAGAAATTGAAAAGCGTGATAAAAGAGTTTAGAGTTGCTAGTGTTCGTGATCTAAACTAAAAATTAAAAGAAAGAAAACTAAAACCTAAAAACTTACTTACCTCTTCGGCGCCTGCTTACCTTTAACCCGTATCGACGATGTACCTTTGTTTTAAGGCGAGCGAAGTATGACAAATAGGATCTTTCCCATTCCCAATTTACACTATGAAATGAAGGGGCAAGCTACACTACCATAGAAATGGATATCCATCACTATAAGCCATCAACGACATTTGCAAGGGCAAGGCAACTTTGAGGCTATCAGATTCATTTGGATCCACAAACACAAAAGAGGGAAGCAAACGAAAATAAGAATAGAAAAGAAAAAGAAAACTTCGATTCGATTCAAATAACAACGAAAAAAAGATTACTTACACCGGTGTCACCCTCAGTACAAGTTTGTTCTCATTCCTCCATGAAAGTCTCCTCTCCTCTCAGTTACATAAAGAAAATAAAATTACATAAAAGAAAACTAAAAACCTAAGTTACAAAATACAGTATAGACTAAATCTACCCTCTGCTTGGTCGTCTCTTTTTTGCCTTTAAAATTGCAGGTATTTATAGAAGAAATACAGAGATTAGAGGAGTATAAAGATAGGGGAAACTGGATATTTTTTAATTTGAATCCTCCCCTTATCTCCAAACTTGATTTGATGTCGATATTCAGTTCTGATCTGCAGCTTATTGGCGTGTTGATTGCTGAATATAACTATCAAATGATAGAATTAGAAATAGTGATCAACTTAAGAGTTGTATCCCTTTAAGTCTTCTTTCTAGATCATCTTGAATCGTTAGATTTGAATTTCGGTAGTGAATGTTATGATTCAAATACTAAAATATATCTATTCATAATCTGAGTCAAATTTGCTTCATCTCATCCGTTGATCTTCTCTCTATCAATTTATCCCTTTGGATTTGGACTTTGTATTTGACGTTATCCTCGGTTGATCTTTAGATTTAACCACTTGATTCATCAAAAATTGAATTTAACCAATTGGATTTGGGATCATCCTCCTTTAACCAAATAGATCTAGTTAAATCTGAATTTAACTTATATTTATTTGATTTTATCCTCTTTCTCCCCATGATTATCTTCTGCAAAATAGACATTTAAGACAGGAAATTTAGCAGATTTATTATATGATAAATGTAGAAATGTAATAAATAATAATGCAATAAATGTGTGCAATCACATATCAAACACTAATCTATCTGTACACAAGATCTAAAGCAAAACTCAACTAAATAAACTGAAGTCTTCTTGTAAAACTCCTTCCCCAAGTCGTCTTGATCCAAACACGATCCAAATAGCTTGACTTCAACTGAGTGCTAGATGCTATCTTGATGCATGAGCTCTTGAATCATAATATGTTAGCTTCAAAACTTGATTTTGAATCCTTTGTTGAAGTTAATCACCTACTAAGATTGATTAATATTTAAAACTTATTAAACACAAGATCATTAGTAAACAAACCTTCATAAGTTAGTCATCATCAAAACTAAGGTGAAAGACCTCTGGGCTAACAGGAGTGTGGGGGAGGTGATGTTGTTGGATAATGAGATGTGGTGGTGTAAATGTTGAAGATGGTGGTGGGATAGGTAGTGATTTGGTGTAATTAGAGAGAGTGGAAGGTGGAGAAAGAGTAGGGGTTACAATTGAGAAGGAGGTGGTGATTTGGTGGTGGTGGTAGATTTGGAAATTTTAAAGGTGATGGTGGTGTTTGGAGGAGGAGGAAGAAGATGGTGAGATGGTGATGTTATTGGAGTTGGTGGAGATGGAGAGAGAGTTGGGGGAGATGGGATGCTGTCGGAGTAGGGGCTTAGTCGCTGCGGTGGCGGCGCTAGGCCCAGGATGGTGGCAGTGGTGGTTCTCCCAGGTAGAAGATGAAGAGGGAGAGGCGAAAGGGAGAAAGAAAAAGAAAGGGAAAAGGAAAAAGAAAAGGAAAGAAAGAGAGGGGGTGAAAGGGAGTGATAAGAGGGAGAGTAATGGAAATTAAATGGAGGGAGCGGGTCGCCAGGTGATTGATGGGGGAAAAAGAAAAAGAAAAAGAAAAGAAGAGAAATAATGAAAAGATTTAAAAAAATAATAATATTATAATAATATCGAAAAATATCGACTATTCTAGAAAAATCTCCAAAAATACCCAAAGGTAGAAAACATCACTCTGAAGAATAATATGAAATAAGTTTTCAGAAATTAAATCCCATTTTAAATTAAAAATCTTAAAATCAACCAGCGATTCTCGCCGACACCAAATCCGGCCGAGTTTCGATAAATTCAAAAAAATCTCCAAAAATATATTAAGGTAGAAATGTGACTCTAAGAAATAATGTGAAAGCGGATTTTGGAAATTCAAATCCGTTTGTAAATTGAAAATCCTAGAATCGACCAGTGATACCGATCGACACCGATTTTGAAGATTTTGTAATTTAATTCGGAAAATTTTCAGAAAATCATGAAATCTAAAATATTGAAAAATGATGTTTGAGATTGAAATCTGTCAAATCTGACTATCAAAAAGACCAAATCAAGTAATACAGTAGGATCAGGTCTCGGTTCAGACTAGGACTGACTCCGAGCCCATAAATCAAGATCCAATGCAAAACGATTGCATAAATAATCATAAAACAAAAATAAATAAGAAAAGTAAATCGAAAAATACAATCGAGAATCTGAATACGTAACTAAGTATGTATTCCGAGAATGAGGTGTTACACATGTAACTCGTTTATAACTGTAAAAGAGCTTATCAATTATGACTTGTGAATTACGGCCAGTTACGACATCCAAACGGACCCTTAATGAAAGAGATGGAAAATTTTGCGGTGCCACAAACTGTACGTGAGGTTTAATGAAAAGTCCAGTAAGTCCAGTAACTCTTCAATAGTGGTATCACAGTCCAAATTATGGCCCATGAGAGAGTAGAGTCCAATATGATACCCGACAAGCGTGTTGGGGGTTGACCAATGTCTAATTTTTCACAAGCCGTGAAGATTCGTGAACGATCAGGAATGCAAAGATTCGTGAATGGATGGTCAAGATCCGTGAATGGTTGTAACCAACGAATGACTTTCCGATACGATTGAGATACGTGAGTGGTTGTAGCCAGCAGACGGATCACCGAGATCTGTAGATGGCGACTAAGTATATTCATACATGAAGAGGGAAATTATTGGGTATTCATGTGTGAATATAATCCTACATTGCAGACTCTCTGGAACGGTCGATCGGACGGTCCACAGCTAAAGCCAATGCACTTTTGTGCACGTCGGTCGACTGGTCGATTGACCGAGCAAGGCTTCAGTCGACCGGTCGATCGATCGTTAGCTGCCCTCAGCCAGGGTTTATAGGGTTTGAAAACTTGGTCTTTTAATACCTATAAAATCCCATAAAAATACATAAAATTCACAAAAATAAGTTCTTATAAATATTTGAAGAACAAATATGTGTGACTAAAATTCAACACATATTTCAAATAATTTGAACTATTTTTGTGATATGAAAATTTAACTTTAAACCAAAAACAATATTTACCAAAACTTGGATTTTGAAATGAAATCTGTTTTCTTCAAAACTTGAATAAATACAAAAACATGATATAGAAGCACTTTTGAAGTATAGTGTGTATAGATAGAATCCAATACACATATAAAAGATATATCTATGTTTTTTTACATTAAATCCAAAATTAAGTTTTGTTAAAACCAAAACTTGAAATCATGAATTAGATATACATCAAAGTAAGTTTTTAAGTATTATGAACCAAACAATGTATATGGATGAATTCACTATACATATAAACCATGTAAACTACTTTAGATAAAATCTATTTATGAAAACTAAAGATATGATCTTTGAAAATCTAAAACCGATTAAACTGAAACAAAAAACTATTGAACTTCAGTGTGTGTGAACTTGAGCATATCAAACACTAGTCTATCTATACACAAGATCTAAAGCAAAACTCAACTAAATAAAGTGAAGTCTTCTTACAAAACTCCTTCTCCAAGTCGACTCGATCCAAACACGATCCAAAGAGCTTGACTCCAACCGAGTGCTAGATGCTATCTTGATACATGAGCTCTTGAATCATCATGTGTTAGCTTCAAAACTTGACTTTAAATTTTTTGTTGAAGTTAATCACCTACTAAGATCTTGATCAATATCTGAAACTTATTAAACACAAGATCATTAGCAAATAAACCTTCATAAGTTAGTCATCATCAAAACTAAGGTGAAAGACCTCTGGGCCAACAGGAGTGTGGGGGAGGTGATGTTGTTGGATGATGAGATGGTGGTGGTGTAAATGTTGAAGATGGTGGTGGGATAGGTGGTGATTTGGTGTAATTGGAGAGAGTAGAAGGTGGAGGAAGAGTAGGGGTTACCATTGAGGAGGAGGTGGTGATTTGGTGGTGATGTATCAAAAAATATCAACTATTCTAAAAAAATACCCAAAGCTAGAAAATATCATTATGAAGAATAATATGAAATCGGTTTTCAAAATTAAAATCTCATTTTCAAATTAAAAATCCTGAAATCAACCAGTGATACTCGCCGACACCAAATCCGGCCGAGTTTCGATAAATTCAAAAAATCTCCAAAAATATATTAAGGTAGAAAATGTTGTTGGCCCAAAGGCCTATCACTCTAGTTTTGATGATGATCAACTCATGTAGTTACAGTACTAATGATCTTATGTTTAATTAGTTTCAGATTTGTGATCAAGATCTTAGTAGGTGTGTAGCTTCAACAAAAGAATTAAAGTCAAGTTTTAGAGATAGCACGGTTTGATTCAAGAGCCTATGCATCAAGACCACATCAAGTACTCAAGAGGAGTCTAACTCTTTGGATCAAGTTTGGACCAAGTCAAGAAGATGAGAAGACTTCAAGTGAAGCCCTTCAAGAAGAAGACTTGAGTCTAGGTTTATTTTTTATAAGATTTTGTTTTTAGATTAAAATGTAAAGGATAAAATAGTTGGTGGATTGCTCAAGTATATTTTACACACACACACACACTCTTGATTTAGATGAGTTTTTATAAAAGAATTTCTATTTTGAAAAAATACAAAAGAGTTTTCATTTTGGAAAATACCGTTTTGGTTTTAGAATTCAAAGTATATATGTCTTAGCCAAAACCATGTTTAGTGCTTATTGCCAAAAACATAGATATTTCACCATGTATGTGTAGTGGATCATATCCATACACTCTATGCTTTAAAAGTGTTTAAAATATCTTGTTTTTGTATTTGGAGAAGTTTTGGAAAAATCAATTTTGGAAAAATACAGTTTTTGTTTTTAGCCAAAATTTCTAAGTTACAAAAATAGTTCAAATCGTTTGTAACATGTCTTGATTTTACTAAAACATGTTTGTTTATCAAAGTATAATATTGAACCTATTTTTGTAGATTTTTCGTGAATTTATGGGATTTTATTTAAACTAAAAAGTCAACATTTTTATCCCTAAAAATCCTTGTCCTGGCTTCTGCCGGTCGACCGGACCGGTCGACCGAGCTTGAAGTCGGTCGACCGAGTCGGTCGACTGACGTGCACAGACATGCACGCCAGTTCTGACTGGAGGGCCGGTCGACCGACCCCGGTCGACAGCAATGAGCTTCTGCTCTCTGGAAAGCCCCGGTCGACCGGGCCGGTTGACCGGCAGAGAACTCTGTTCTCTGTTCCAGGCAGCGGTCGACCGGGCCGGTCGACCGAGGCTCCAACGGTCAGAAATTTGACCGTTGGCGGTCGACCGGGCCGGTCGACCGTCAGCCGCCAAGGCTGAAAAATGCCCCAACGGCTAGTTTCTCTAGCCTATAAATATGGGGGGTTTGTAGGCTGTTTTAGACAAGATTTTCAAGTGAGTTTTTGCACCAGTTTTTCTTACATCTTTTAAGGTTTTTCTCCACTTGTATTTGAGCCAAATACTTCCATTCAAAAAGAGAGTTTATCAAGAGTTTTCAAAGTGATTTCTTTGAGTTTTTCACTACCATTTCCATCCTAGTTTTCTCACACAACACTTGAGCTATCCATTGCTATATCTACCTATAGGGATCTTTGTTGTGAGAGGATTTTAGGTGATCAAAGTATTGTGATCACCAAAGTTCTACTTTGTTCTTTGAGGAGGCGGACTTGCGGGTTCGCGGTGTTTCGAGTTCGGGTGTGAACTCTTTGTCTGAGGTGCGGCCTCGGCGAGTTTGTGGGCTTGCAGTGTGTACGGGACTAGAGAGTTCAAGGAGTTCAAGTGTGAACTCGCCTTATAGGTGTTGCGGCACCGAGTGATCCGATGGGATCGTTTTTAGTGAAAATCCTTTATAGTGTTGAAGGCGGGGACGTAGAGCAAGTGTGCTCGAACCTCGAAACAAATCTCCCATATTTGCGATTGCTCACTCTCTATCTCTTACTCTTGTTTATATCTTGCATGCTTATATTGCTTTCATCTTTATATGCTTAATATATATTGTGAGCTTAATTGTTATATGCTTGGGGATTGTTTGCTAACACTTGTATTCAACCAAGAGAGCCAATGCGGCACCTCAACTCTTATTTAGAGGAATCTTGAGGAGTTAGTCCAGAGCCCTTCACGGGAAATCCGGCTACACTCTTGTGATATACGTGGTGTTTAGTTTAATAAGTTTTAATTCCGCATTATTGACCATTAGATTAGCTCATCACCTATTCACCCCTCTCTAGGTGATTTACAATTGGTATCAGAGCAAGTGCTCTTGATTTGGATCTTACAACCTAGAGTTAAAGATCCTCATTTTTTAGCTAATCACAATATTTGTACACACACCATGGACTTCATGACACCTCCCACTTTTGACATCCTTAACATCCAAACTTGGAAGGTTAAGATGTCTTTGACCTCAAAGCCCTAGGTATTAATGTTTATTTTGCCACTATTAAAGATTCATATTGTCTAAATGGCAAAAATATTGAGGCTAATGTAAAATCCCTACATGCTTTAAAGTCAACCCTAAATGATGATTATTTATCTAGGGTTTCTAACATTGATTCGGCTTTTGTAGTATGGAACTCCTTGATCTCCCTTGGCGAAAATGAACAATATTATGCGGGGAGCGATTCGAATGTTGGAAGTGAGACCTTCAACGTGTGCTACATGGTCCAAGGGGATAACCCCCTTGAAGTAACTACCGAATTCGAGGTAGAAGAAGATGTTGATATGTCTTATGATGAGCTTGAATCATTTTGTCAACAACTTCTAGAAAAATATGAATTGCTTAAAAAGGATAATAAGAATTTGAAAAGAAATTTGATTGCATGATAAAAGAAAATGATTCTTTTAAAAATAAAGTTGTATGCATTGAAAAAGAAAATGAAAGTTTGAAAAATGAAAATGTTTTCTTGCTTTCTAAATTAAATGATCTTTGTGAAGGAAACACTAATTTGAAAAATAAAATTATTTTGGTGGAAAAACAAAAAGAAGTTGCTTTGCATGAAAACACTTCTCTAAAAAAAATTGTTGAAAAAGAAAAAGTAAATGTTTCTAAAAAGAAAAGGACTATTGTTCATGCTCTTCATGTCACAACCATTGATAAAAATGAAGTTAAATTTTTAAAAAATAAAATTAATTATTTGAGCTCAACTTTGAGCACATTGCATTTAATCATAAGAAGTTGGAATCCCTGTTTCAAAAGAAACAAGTTCCCCATGTCCATGCACAACACCCTCATTATGCATATGCACATTTTGCATGCCACGATCACCCTCACACTCATATGCATCCTAGAGTGTACAAATGTACACATTGTGGCCGCAAAGGCCATTTAGCAAAGTTTTATTATGATAGAATAAATTCTTCAAATTTTGCTAATAAAAATGTTTGGGTTCCATTAGATGCTAACCCCCGTGGACCCAAAAGAAAATGGGTATCAAAATCCCCACCTTGTGTATTTGATGTAGGTGCGGGCTCTCACAAAACGTGAGAGAGATGGTGCCTTGATGGTGGATGCACATGGACTTGATGGACACACATTTGATGCACCGCTATCAAGGAGGTTTGGTGGGACAACCACCATGTTTTGGAGATTTGGAGTATAGTTCTTTATTTTGGTAACTATCTCTAAACTCCTAATTTAGTTTACATGCATTTATAATTGATGATTGTTAGCATGTTCATGTTTTATTTGTTTTATGCTTCATGTAGTAAATACTAGTTTAAATGTAGTTTTTATTAAAACTTGGATATATACATGTACAAGTAGTGAGCAACAAATTGATTCATATATGTTTGCACTTCATCGTTCATTTGTACTCACTATATGCACATGTATGGCCTAGTTTTGATGATTCTCTCATTTACACTTGTTTTGCCTATTTTCAAGTTTTTACTTCATGTATATGGTATTTTTAGTCAAAACTAATAAATATACATGTATGCCCCTTGAGTCATTTGCCTTCATGCAATTTATATTATGGACTCTTTTTATGTTTGGGATATGTATGCATATTGTTAGTTTTGAATAAAAACATACATATACCTAGAAGTTTGCTTTATGATGAAAAATGAATTTTTATGATTTTCATCTTTATATGAAAAATGAATTTTCATGATGTCAGTTTTGAGCTTTATTGACTAATTTTCATGAAAATGATAATTACATGATTTTTGTGCACTCACACTTTATTTGTTTATTCATGACTATGTTTCATCATTATTTTGAGCTTTATGGACCTTGAGTGTTGAACTTTATGTATTTAGCATGTTTCATGATATACATGTGATTTGGTTTCATGTTTTGAAGGATCTTTAACTAGTTTTTCAAAATTATTTTAACTAGTTATGTATTCTTCAATTGGTAGTGATTTTCACTATAAAAATATTCTCAAACCCTATTCTTGAAAACCCCTACCTATCCCCTTATGAGTGGAGGGATGGGCGAGTATGTCTTATAAGCTTTATTGAAAAATCTTTTATCTTGAGCATATAAAGGGTGGTAGTTATGAGTCATATACTTGATTTACATTGTTATTTTCAATTGGTATCTCAATTGATATTTTTTGTATATACTCATATTTTGTTTTCTATATATGTATGCTTCATAATTTCTATAATATCAATTTCTATTGTATTGTCTTTTCCATACATATATATGTTTTGAAAATCAAGCACAATCAATACATATATTTATACTTGATTCTCAAGATATTTACATGTTTAAAACACAAAGTATGTTTATGCTAAGCTTACTTCAAATCTTAATTTTCAATTGATTTCTCAATTGATATCTTTTATATAAGCTTATGCATTATCTTCAATTGGTATATTTTTTACAATTAGTATTTTTATTGATATCAAAATGTACAATATATTTTAATTGGTATCTATTGATCTAATTATTTCAATTGGTATCCTTGAAATTTTATATTGGTATCAGAATATAAAATACTTTCTTTCATTGGTATCAAGATCACAATTTGTATCAAAATTTCATTGTAAATTTCAATTGATAAAATGTTTCAATTACAATTAAAAAAAATTCAAAATTTGTAATGATTATTTACATTTGGTATCTTAAAATTTTATTTACTAAGATATCTCAAAATTTGTTTTTATTGAGAAAATTCAAAATTTTCTTTTAATAAGAGATATTTAAAGATGTTTGATGCGTATTGTCTATATGCAAGGGGAGCTTAACATCTCTTCTACATATAGATTCATGTTGAGTGTATCTTATATTGAGGAGCTTGATAACTCTTCATTATGCAGTACACGTGTGTAGGCAGAGCTTCACATTTCCTCTTATGCATTGCATATTATATGTTATGTGAATTAGGGCTTGTCATTCCTTATTCATGTAATGCATGTATGTAGGGAAGCTAACTTAGCATCTTCCTCTTCATGAATGTTTATCGCATATAACTCTTTATTGATTGATTTGAGTTCACCTCTTTTGAGGGGGAGAACATTGTTTTGTGTTTACTTTAACCCCTTTGTTGATGATTGACAAAAAGGGGGAGAAATATTTTAGTATATATGCATGTTTTCCTTGCTTTATACATAAAGGAGAAGAAGAATTTTTGTTTATGCATATTATTTTGTTTTGCAAATAGGAGAAAAGAATTTGATGAGTTTTATGATTGATTGGCATGTTTATCTCCTTGTATTTGCATACATGTTTATAAGCGTTCATTGCATATTTATTTGTTTATTTGTTATGCATGAGTTAAGGGGGAGCTTCCTTGAAGCTTTACTTTAATTCATGCATATATAACTCCATGAGTTTTGTCATCATCAAAAGGGGGGAGATTGTTGGCCCAAAGGCCTATCACTCTAGTTTTGATGATGATCAACTCATGTAGTTATAGTACTAATGATCTTGTGTTTAATTAGTTTCAGATTTGTGATCAAGATCTTAGTAGGTGTGTAGCTTCAACAAAAGAATTAAAGTCAAGTTTTGGAGCTTGCACGGTTTGATTCAAGAGCCTATACATCAAGACCACATCAAGTACTCAAGAGGAGTCTAGCTCTTTGGATCAAGTTTAGACCAAGTCAAGAAGATGAGAAGACTTCAAGTGAAGCCCTTCAAGAAGAAGACTTGAGTCTAGGTTTGTTTTTTATAAGATTTTGTTTTTAGATTAAAATGTAAAGGATAGAATAGTTGGTGGATTGCTCAAGTATATCTTACACACACACACTCTTGATTTAGATGAGTTTTTATAAAAGAATTTCTAATTTGAAAAAATACAAAAGAGTTTTCATTTTGAAAAATACCGTTTTGATTTTTGGAATTCAAAGTATATATGTCTTAACCAAAATCATGTTTAGTGCTTATTGCCAAAAACATAGATATTTCACCATGTATGTGTAGTGGATCATATCCATACACTCTATACTTTAAAAGTGTTTAAAATATCTTGTTTTTGTATTTGGAGAAGTTTTGAAAAAACCAATTTTGAAAAAATACAGATTTTATTTTTAGCCAAAATTTCTAAGTTACAAAAATAGTTCAAATCGTTTGTAACATGTCTTGATTTTACTAAAACATGTTTGTTTATCAAAGTATAATATTGAACCTATTTTTGTAGATTTTTCATGAATTTATGGGATTTTATTTAAACTAAAAAGTCAACATTTTTATCCCTAAAAATCCTTGTCCTGGCTTCTGCTGGTCGACCGGACCAGTCGACCGAGCTTGAAGTCGGTCGGTCGACCGACGTGCACGCTAGTTCTGACTGGAGGGCCAGTCGACCGACCCCGGTCGACCGCAGAGAGCTTATGCTCTCTGGAAAGCCCCGGTCGACCGGCAGAGAACTCTGTTCTCTGTTCCAGGCAGCGGTCAACCGGGCCGGTCGACCGAGGCTCCAACGGTCAGAAATTTGACCGTTGGTGGTCGACCGGGCCGGCCGACTGTCAGCCGCCAAGGCTGAAAAATGCCCCAACGGCTAGTTTCTCTAGCCTATAAATATGAGGGGTTTGTGGGCTGTTTTAGACAAGATTTTCAAGTGGGTTTTGCACCAGTTTTTCTTACATCTTTTAAGGTTTTTCTCCACTTGTATTTGAGCCAAATACTTCCATTCAAAAGGAGAGTTTATCAAGAGTTTTCAAAGTGATTTCTTTGAGTTGTTCACCACCATTTCCATCCTAGTTTTCTCACACAACACTTGAGCTATCCATTGCTATATCTACCTATAGGGATCTTTGTTGTGAGAGGATTTTAGGTGATCAAAGTATTGTGATCACCAAACTTCTACTTTGTTCTTTAAGGAGGCGGACTTGCGGGTTCGCGGTGTTTCGAGTTCGTGTGTGAACTTTTTATTTGAGGTGCGGCCTAGGCGAGCTTGTGGGCTTACGATGTGTACGGGACTAGAGAGTCCAAGGAGTTCAAGTGTGAACTCGCCTTGTAGGTGTTGCGGCACCGAGTAATCCGGTGGGATCGTTTTTAGTGGAAATCCTTCATAGTGTTGAAGGTGGGGACGTAGAGCAAGTGTGCTCGAACCTCGAAACAAATCTCCCGTGTTTGCGATTGCTCACTCTCTATCTCTTACTCTTGTTTATATCTTGCATGCTTATATTGCTTTCATTTTTATATGCTTGATATATATTGTGAGTTTAATTGTTATATGCTTGGGGATTGTTTGCTAACATTTGTATTCAACCAAGAGAGCCAACGTGGCACCTCAACTCTTATTTAGAGGAATCTTGAAGAGTTAGTCCAGAGCCCTTCACGGGGAATCTGGCTACACTCTTGTGTTATACGTGATGTTTAGTTTAATAAGTTTTAATTCCGCATTATTGACCATTAGATTAGCTCATCACCTATTCACCCCCCTTCTAGGTGATTTACAAATGTGACTCTAAGAAATAATGTGAAAGCGTATTTCAAAATTCAACTCCCTTTATAAATTGAAAATCCTAGAATTGACTAGTGATACCGATCGATACTGATTTTGAAGATTTTGTAATTTAATTCGAAATTTTTTTAGAAAATCATGAATAATCTAAAGTATTGAAAAATGATGTTTGAAACTGAAATCGGTCAAATCTGACCATCAGAAAGACCATATCGAATAATACACTAGGACCGGGTTCCCGGTTCGGATTAGGGTGGACTCCGAGTCCATGAATCCAGATCCAATACAAAAGATTGCATAAATAATCATAAAACAAAAATAAATACGGAAAGTAAATCGAAAAATACGATCAAGAATCTGAATATGTAACTAAGTATGTATTCCGGGAATGAAATGTTGCACATGTAACTTGTTTACAATTGTAAAAGAGCTTATCAATCATGACTTGTGAATTACGGCCAGTTAAGACACCCAAACAGACCCTTAATGAAAAAGAAGGAAAATTTTGCGGAGCCACAAACTGTACGTGAGGTTTAACGAAAAGTCCAGTAAGTCCAGTAACTCTTCAGTAGTGGTATCACAGTCCAAATTATAGCCCACGGGAGAGTAGAGTCCAATATGAAACCCGACAAGCGTGTTGGGAGTTAACCAATGTCTATTTTTTCACAAACAGTGAAGATTCATGAACGATCCAGAATGCAAAGATCCGTGAATGGATGGTCAATATCCGTGAATGGTTGTAACCAATGAATGACTTTCCGATACGGTCGAGATACGTGTGTGGTTGTAGCCAGCGGATGGATGAACGAGATCTGTGGATGGTGATTGAAGTATATTCATACATGAAGAGAAAAATTATTGGGTATTCATCTGTGAATATAAATAATCCTACATTGCAAAGTGAATAGAAAAATGACAAGCTTAAATAGAAAATATAAGACTTCGACAATCAGCTTAAGTTTTTTGGGTTATATTATTTTTCAGTATCTATTTAAGGCTCATTGTATCCTTAAATTGATTCTCAATTTTTTATTTAAGGCACATCGTGTTCTTCCGCGAAGACTGCTGTAACTTCTCAATGGTATGCACAATGAAGACAATAGCTTATGTTTTGCTGCCCAAAATGACATGCCAGAGGATTCACATTAGCAAACAGCTGGAGCAGCAGATACATTGAATCGCGCAACAAGTGGATGTAATTGTTGACGGTAATTGGAAACCTCATTGGTTGAAGTGATGCATTTTGTTTACTCCACACAAAAAAGGGGTCCATTGCACTAAATAGTACACACTTGTTTGTTTGAGAATTATTAGATGCTGCCAGTGGAATAAAAAGTCTCCTGCCGCACTGCGGCACCATAAAAAGCCAAAATCTTTGAATTAAACAGCCAACAAAATCTCTAGTACCTGAAGATTCAAGAAGAGTGCAGGAAAATGGGTCCACGATAAGACGCCTCAAATAAAGCTAAGCCACTAGAAAAGTGTGACCCGGAATTTAGAGATTCATTACTTTCCCCTTCTTGTATTTTTTTCAATATTATCAGAAATTTGTGGGCTAAGATTCTTTTTTTCTTTTTTCTATTTTTAATGAAATTCAAAATTCAAATGTACCCCACCCCCACTGAAAGGTTTGCAAGACAAATGTTAAAAGGGTGAAAGGTGTACAAGACAAACTATCTACTAAGCACACATTGCTTTTTTTTGTTCATAAATGTTAATAATTAGAAATTTAGTGTAACGCTCTGATCGGGCGAGTACGGAGATGTTACTATGACGTATATATGCACGTCGAAAATGTCCTCACATATATACGTTAAGCATCAGTACAAGGAAGAATCAGAGTACGAAAGTACGTAGTGCGTTATGCATTCCAACATATGAGCACACTTACAAAGTTATCATAAAATGTGACACGATATTACAAGAATATTACATCGCCGGTAGGCGCAAATGTGAGACAAAGAGATATACACTTATGAACAGTACAAAAGATACTCACAAGTTACAAAAGAAAACTCGAGAGCCTAACAGGGGCTGAAAGAAAAGGGCTCTAGACGGTCTGCCGATGATCCACGTTTTCGCTGCGCATCTCTGATCAGCAATCAGGAGAATCCACAAGCTCCAACCTCCAGAATCTGGACATGCACAATTAGGGAGTAAGAAACTCCCCAACGAGTGGTGTGATGAATGCCAAGTGGTGTGCAGGGACAAGCACACGTGTGTTGATAAATCCGAATCAAAAGCATGCGTTGAAAACCGTGTCGTGAGCATACACACCCGAACATGAATGAGGCATCAAGTAATGAGATGTACAAAAGTGACAAAATCAATTGTATAGGCTCAATAGATAGATTCATGAGATTGATACCTCGAGGGGATAATCCCAATAAGGAAACCTCATTTATATATCATATACTTCATATCTCCATCGACTGAGTACACACAAACTGAGCTGTCCACAATAACAACTTAAGAGAACAGTATGAATCATCAAGAGGCAGTGATTATACGGTAACTAAAGTATCCATATAAATCAAGAATAAGCAAATTAGGAGGTTAAATACAGTGATACAAGTATAATGTCAAGTAAGAGGCAGGCTATGTACAATATGGTAACAGCAGGAGATCTATGGAGTAGCATATAGGTGGTAAACCAGGATATATATATATATATATATATATATATATATATATATATATATATATATATATATATATATATATATATATATATATTAGTAATAATAATAATAATAAAACCTGAAATCCGAATTAAAATCCAATGAAAGCAAATACGGCAAAACTAGCGGTTCAACCCAGATTACGGCTTCATTAGATAAGTATATCGAAGGAATAATCCAAAGAAGGAAACCCTCATTTATATATTGTATATCTCACGTTATCGTAATCTGAATATTTACAACTCGAATTGCAAAATAACACAAAGAATTATTAATTAGTATCTTATTATTATTATCACTCATCCTACCATATGTCAAGTATGTGTACTGGCATACGTTCTTGTTTCCATTAGTTATGCAGGAAAACTTACAAAAAGATCGAGGAGCAAAATTATAAGTAATTTTTTTAAAGAAAGAAAAAAAAAGGATTACAAGTAGATCTCCTCTGAGATTTCTGGGAAGTATGCCGATAGGATCTGATCAGCACGTGATCACTTTATCCCATTGACGATGCAATCGATCGGATGTTCAAGCCTTCTCGAGGGAATTTCCTTCTCGCCTGGTTCCGAAAATCCTCTGAAGATAGAAGACTTAAAGTGTTGGGATTCTGTATGAAAGAGAGTTGAGTCTCTAGAGCTTTGGAAACTTAAAAGTAAGAGGACACTTTTAGGCTAAAGGTCTCTTAGATCTCCAAAAATTTCCAGCCCTCATTCTTTCTTACAAGGGGATAGTTATAGCAAAAATAGGGGTGTAACTGCCCCTTTAATTCAGCAAAGCTATACTAATACTGATCTGATAAATCTTCTGACGGTGACATACTAATACTGATCTGATAACTACTAATAGGAGAATACCGCCAGAACTTTAGTAGACTGACTCGCCTGAATATATAAGATAAGCTGACTTCAAAACTGACCAAACTTTCTCTGTCTGAATTTTCTGCCGGACATGATGCCGTTCCCGACGAAGACTCCGTAATAAGATTACTAGATGTTCTGCATGTTCCCTATCACTTTGGAAGTAGACCATAATATCGTAGATAAAAAAAATCGACAAATTGATCGCAAGTAAACAAAGAAAACTGATAATAACAAGTTCTGAATATAGAACGCTGAAAAGTCTGAAAGGCCTAACTAAGAATTTATAATATTGTCCTCTGGAAGATATCCTGATTGTAGATTAAATATCTAGAAAATACCGAAGTCCTGTAAGGTTGGCCGAATAGATCTTCGATAAAGATTATGACAAGTTGATTCAAATATGGCTAGAAAACCCGTTCACTAAGTCCATGCAACACATTAGACGGGAGAAATCTAGAGAACGAGATTAGGATAGTAAACTTCTGAAGGAACTAGCTACGAGCGAAGTCATGGCAAGTGGGGCCATTGGTAATACAGCGTTAGGCGCTAAGCACTAGGGTGCGGCGGAGCTAACGCTCTGCGAGGCTCGCACTAAGCGGAGCTCACGTGGCGAAGTCAGCGCGTAACACAACGATAAATGCTAAGCGCCAGGGTGCAACAAAGCCCAAGCCTGGTTGATCTCGCGTGGCTAGATCACAACTCTTACTTGGTGAGGCTAGTGGGTTCCATAGCTCATCAAATTCATGAAGATTGCTAAGTATTGTGGTTTTGAGCTCAGTGAGATCGATAGAAGAGATCATGATCGCTACTGGAATACTATAGAAAATACCATAGCTCTGCTTGACGAAAGTTCTGAATCTAAAAAATCATTCATACCGATACTCCTCGTGTAGTGATACAGTATATATGATTATATAAGTGATGACTACCCCACTATCTGTACTAATTTCCGTGGTGCGTCCATACATATAAGTTTAGAAGGTGAAGCTGAAGAATCATGTGATTTAAGACAACACGATACATTAGAATCAAAAAATACCATAATAGTGTGAGAGCAAACTGCATCTGTCCTGCTACTATCTCACCAGTCTACCTATATCTTAAGTTGGTATAAAGGCCATGAAAATCAGAATAGTGAAAAATGGAGGAGATTTAGGAATCAAAAGAAGGATGATCAAGAAGAAATTGATAACTCTGCATTTGTAGTTGGATTGTATAAGCAGGACTCATGCATTCCAGTTGCAAATTTCTTTAACATTAATTTACCATCTGAACGTACTGAAGATGGGAGAGTCTAGGCTCTGATACCACCCTGTAACGCTCCGATCTCATGGGTACGGAGACGTTTCTGCGACGTATATACACAGATCAGAAATACCCTCACATATGTACGTTAAGCATCAGTACAGGCAAAAATCAGAGTACGAAAGTATGTAGTGCGTTATGCATTCTAACATATGAGTACACTTACAAAGTTATCATAAGATGTGACACAATATTATAAGAATATTACATCACCGATAGGCGCAAATGCGAGACAAAGAGATATACACTTATAAACAGTACAAAAGATGCTCACGAGTTACAAAAGAAAACTCGAGAGCCTCACAGGGAGCTGGAAGAAAAGTGCTCTGGACGGTCTGCCGATGATCCACGTTTTCGCTGCGCATCTGATCAGCAACCGGGAGAATCCACAAGCTCCAAGCTCCGGAATCTGGACATGTAGATTCAGGGGAATCAGAAACTCCCCAACGAGTGGTGTGATGAATGCCAAGTGGTGTGCAGGGACACACACACGTATGTCAATAAATTTGAATTAAAGGTATGCGTTGAAAACCGTATCGTGAACATACACATCCGAACATGAATGGGGCATCAAGTGATGAGATGTACAGAAGCGACACAAACAGTTGTACGAGCTCAATAGATAGATTCATGAGCTTGATACCTCGAGGGGATAATCCAAACAAGAAAACCCTCATACATATACCATATACCTCATTCGACTGAGTACGCACAACCTGAGTTGTCCACAATAACAGCTTAAGAGAATAGCATGATCAAGAAGTAGTGATTATACGGTACCTAAAGTATCCGTATAAACCAAGAATGAACAAGCCAGGAGGTTAAGTACAGTGGTACAAGTATAATGTCAAGTAAGAGGCAGGCTGTGTATAATATGGTAACAACAGGAGATTTGTGGAGTAATACACAGGTGTTAAACCAGAATATATATATATATAATACTACTACTAATAGTAAAAATAAAATTAGAAATCTGAATTAAATTTGATGAAAGCAAATATGGCAAAACTAGCGGTACAACCCAGATTATGGTTTCATAAGATAAGTACGTTGAAGGAAAAATCTAAATAAGGAAACCCTTATCTATATACTATATATCTCATGTTATCGTTTGAATGTATACAACCCGAATTGCAAACAGCACAAAGAATCATTAATTAGTATCTTATTATTATTATCACTCATCCTGCCCATATATCTAAGTATGTGTACTGGTGTACGTTCCATCCCACATACATCCATATATGAGTAAGTCGAGGTTGTTATTGGAAACTGGTGATGGGACTGATGGGTTATGTTTACAGTGGGTCTCGTACATGCCCGGGATCACAACCCAAGGTGTTCTATTACTGGTGTTACAGAACCGGCCGCAAGGCCTATAGGAGGTGGGTTTTATATTATGTCCATTCAGTAATTTAACAGGAGGTAAGGAACCAGCGCTCCCCTCGGTCACCTGGAGGCCCTCAGGTTGAACCAAAAGTTTTAGTTGCATAACATAACAATACCACTGTAAATATATTCACCACTTGAAATTCATCAGTTTTCCTCTTACCCGATGTAGGTTGGCCTTTTTATAGTTTATTATTATATAATTATCATATTACAGGAATAGCAGGAGCATGACAGGTTCAGGAGTTACAGAAGTAATAAGAGTACATAAGCACTAGAAATACAGGTCACTATATGTAATACAGGATAGCAGGACAGAATTTCTATAATATGATAATCACAAGTCAAGTGTTAAGCATGACAAGTGTTAAGTAATAACATGTCAGATGTCAGGTAATATCAAATAGGTGTTAGGAGCTAACAAGTAGGTATCAGGTGATAACAAGCACGTATAAGGTATCAAGTGATAGAACAACAGATATCCACTATTGTATAACACAATATAGAAAAACAGTACCAATACAGGGGATCAATATGAATACACGAAAACGGTACCGATACAGGGGATCGGTACGAATACAGGAAAATAATACAGTTTTGAAAAATAATATACGTTAAGATTTCAAACTCTTCACAGCCATTAATAAAAGAGTTAATCGAACTATTGAGTAGGTAAGAGAGTAAGCAAGCAAGCGACCATCCAAGCGTAGTTAAACAAGCTGGGGACAAGATCAGCGAACAGAGTTTAATCACCAAAGCGGCTGGTGGAACTCTTTAACGACTCAGCTTAATATGCGAGTCTAAAATCCGGTAGAGTTCTGCCTAGGCGTGTTTAGTGGTAAAACGCTAAGGACTAAGTTGTCTTTCCAGGCGTAGCTAGAAAATCCAGAGGACTTTAATAAACCTCGAAAGGGTTAAGCCTGGAGGCTGAGTCTAGACCTGCAGGAGTTGTTAGTACCACACATCATACATGCATATATGACTAGCAGGCAAGAGAACCGACAAGCGAGTAAGCAAGTAAGCGATCATCCAAGCGAAACTAAGCAAGCTGGAGCGAAACTAATGTACAACACTTGATGCTATCATGCTCAGCGTGGTTACCGCTGACAACATAGCTAAACGCACGTGTCGCAGCATGCGTATGAACGCCATACTATCGCTCACGGCACAGCCGTGCTCACGGGATAACTATGCTCGAACGGAGTTAGCGATCAAGTATTGACACTAGGTTCACCTACCAGGCATAGCATATAGAAAGTCCGGATGATTTTAAAAACCTCACAGAGGTTAAACCCGAAGGTTATAGTGAGAACCATAAGCGGTTAAGTCCGGAGGCTGAGCAAATACCTGCAGAAAATGTTAGTACCACACGAGCATACATATAAACGTGATAACAACTAGACTACCGTGGAGTGGTAAAGCCCGGAGGCTAAACGACCACGAAGGGTCGGCCACGCATGATAATGAAGCAGAATGAAACACATCATAGGCAGGGTATAATGCAGGAAGTAAACTACACTAATATAAACATTAGTCATAGAACTGCTACACAGTCCTAGGCACTCGGCCATACACAAATATAAGTACACAGTCCACAAAATACAATTACAACTCAGGGAAGTAAAAATACATAAATTCCCCAAAATTACAAACTCAACCCGTCGAAGTGGGAAACCCAATAATGAAGCGAGTGCACTCGCCTAAATCTCCGAAAAATGCTGCAAATCTCGTAATCCAAAACACGAGCACAGCCCCAGGCAATATCCACATCACTAGGAGAGAGAGTCGAAAATACACCTAGAGGGGGGGTGAATAGGTGTATTAGCTAATCTAATGATGAATGATGTGAAATTAAAACTATTTAAGCAAACTAAAGCTATTAAGCTAACACACAAGGTATAACACAAGAGTGTAGCCGAATTCCCCGTGAAGGGCTCTGGACTATCTCCTCTAGATTCCTCTAAATAAGAGTTGAGATGATATATGAAGCTCTTTTGGTTCAACACAAGTATGGGCACACAAACAATACCAAGCATGTATGAGATATGAACAATATAAAGCAATGCAAGATATAAGAGAGATAGAGTTTAGAGATAGTGGATCAAACGCAAATACCAAGATATGTTTCGAGGTTCGAGCCACTGTTATACGTCCCCGCCTTCACGCAGAAGGATTTCCACTATGTCCACACAGGAACTCCCACAAAGGAAACCTTCACCGAGGAATTTGCAATTACAAAGTTAGAAGTTCAAAACTCCTCTCTCCTATACAACCACCTCTACACAAGAGGCAAGGCACAAAGCCAAAACAACAATCACCTCTACTCAAGAGGGATAAAGGCACAAAGTCAAACTCCACCACAATCACCGCTACACAAGAGGGATAAGGAACAATGCCAAACCACAATCACCTCTACACTAGAATGTTGACACAAACCCAAAGCAAAGGAAAGATTACAACGTGATGATCACAATAAACCACAGACAACTCTTGGTGATCACAATAGACCATAAACAATATTTCCCACAAAAACAAGATCCTATAGATAGGATAGAGATGATAGCTCAAGTGTGAGAAAATAAGGTGTTTGGAAATCAAAATCACAAAGAAAATTGTAACCCCCTGATCCCTGATGTACATATCACAGTATCAGTACGCGATACGACGTATAATGTTGATTTGATTTTTCTAGTAGTCAGATTGAGCCGATTTCAGTTTCAAATATCATTTTCTAATATTTTAGATTTTTCAAGATTTTCTGGAATTTTTTTGAATTATTTTGAAAAATCTCCGTAGTCGGTGTCGACCGATACCGATAATCGGCTTTACGATTTTTATTTCACAAACGGAGTAGAATTTTGAGAATCTGCTTTTATCTTGTATCTTACAATCATATTGTCTACGTTATGGTATTGTTGGCGATTTTTCTGAAGTTATGAAAAATCGGGCCAAACCGGTGTCGCCCAATACCGGCGAAATCTTTCAGGATTTTTAATTTGCAAATCAGACTGAATTTTTGTAAACCAATTTCACATTACGTCTCAGGCTAATATTCTCTATTTTTTTAATTTTTGAGCACCGTTCGGAGCTAGTTCATTTTTGGCCCTATTAAAATAATATAAAAAGTCTTTTTTTATTTTATTTCTTTTTCTCTTTTTCTTCCTTCTTCTCCAAGCTTCTTCCACCGCCATTGACCCAACAACCTCCCCCTCTTTAAATCCCCTGTTTCTCTCTCTCTCCCCCCACAAAAATTCTCTCTCTCTTTCCCTCCAAGCCATTTTCTCTCTCTCTCTCTACAACTCTCTCCCTCTCTCTGTGCAGACCCAAAAGGGGGAGGGGCCCGACCCGTTGCCAGCCGCAGGCGCCGCCGGCGGCCGCGCCCCAGCCCGGGGCCACCCTTTTCCCCTCCTCTTCTTCTTCTTCTTTTTCTTCTTCTTCTTCTTCCTTTCTTCTTCTTCTCCTTAGTTTTCCCCCCTCTTTCTCTTTCTTTTCCTCTCTCTCCTCACCCTCTCTCCGTCTGACCCACCGCCGCATCGCCGGCGGCCGGGACCGCCGCCGGCGGGCCCCCCTTACCGCCGGCCAGCAGGGCTGGCCGGCCTGCTCGCGCGGCAGCAGCAAGAGCTGCTGCTGCTTCTGTTGTTGTATTATTGGGTTCGGGTATAACCCGAACCCAATAACAGTATTGGGGGGTTGGGTTTTAAACCCGACCCGATAAAGTTTAAGTGAGGGGTTTGGGTTTGGATCTAAACCCGACCCGTTAACCGTCTACCCGCATCCAACGTATAAAGGTAATTTTTCATAAAACCCCCTGTTAAATAATACTTATTGCATTTTAAATCCTTCTTTATTACAGATTTAACCCTTTTTGTTATGATTTAGTATTCGGACGATATCTGGAGCACCCGGACTCCGATTTGGACGATTCTGGATCCGTTGCGATCGTGGGAAAGAGAGCTACCCTCCCATGACTAGTTTGTGAGTGTTTTTCTTTTATGAATTATATTTTATCATGTTTAGTGAAATTGATTGAGAGATCTTGCTTATGGATCAAATATGATAACTATTAATTATTAACTTGTAATTATGGGAAACTCATTGTAATAGGAATAACCTAGAATATTGTAAGGTATTGCCTGATTTAATATAAAGATAGGTGATGTAATAATAATAACAATAAATACTGACATAGACAACTCGGACACAGTCATCATACCTGCACAGCCACTGACACTCGGGCCACTATTTCACCATATTCTTGGACACTATTATGTCATGTATTGTATCACAGTTAGATAACTATCGTCACATGTATACTGATCCACGGTACTCGATGACACTACACTGTCACTAGATATGAATGCTCGACACCATTATTGCATGCACTGGTATCATCATTACACGGATACTGTAAGGTCACTGAACATGGTATTATATTATACACTAATCACTGTTATTACATGTACTATCACAGAGATATTACACGAATTATTGCTACACATATATGTTCCACTGGTACATGGATATACCAATGCACGGATTACCGCATTTCATATTATTGTTATCATCGTCACATGGATTCTCGGCATATCACTGTTACACATGCATGTATGGTTTCTCTATTCTTTTCATATGGATCCCTGTTCCTATTACATGTATTATTGTTCCATGTTATCCCCGTATTCCTGTTATATGATTGATTCCCATTACTGATATTGATATTCCCGTTGCTGGAGACATGAGCTGTTGATATGCGATGTGTGGAATCCCACATCTATTGTTCCCGTTTCCCGTTATCCTGTTTTAGGCTATCAACAGAGCTCATGTCCTGTTATCATGTTACATGTACCATGCACTGTACTTGTTCTTGTTACGTTGTGTACGGTAAATAAAATAATAAAGATAACTTGGGTATGGGGGAGACTTGACGGTTGACTAGATCTTGTCGGGTGGATGTCTGGATCCATTGTTTGTCCCACTGCAGGGGACGGGGTAGTGTTGGCTACCGTCTGTTACTCATGAGCTCCCGTTTCCCGTTATTGTTTTAGCTCATTGAGTTCCCGTTACATGTTACAGCCTTAGTGGGCTGGTCCTGGTCTCAGCAGCCAGGGGTCTGTTTAAGGCCGTTGTCCCGGGTATGCACGGGATACACCCACCTGACTAGAGCTCCTCGACCATGGGTTTCCAATTAACATAATAAAACAGTATACACAATAGTGACGTCGGGAACACTTGTTATTTGGTCACTCTCTCGTTTGGATAATGGTACCCGTAGGCCATGTCCGGATGGGTTTGACTGGAGTGCGGGCTCCAGTATGAACTGCCAGTGGTATGGGACACTGGAAGAGAGTGATTAAAATAGCAGGCGGTACTGATTGCTACTATTGTATACATAACATGACTTGCCTAATACATGTATACTATTGTTTAGATGTACTTGTTACTGTTCCTGATCATTTATCCGCTATCATGTTACATGTATACGTTGTTACTTTACCTGTTTCATGCTACACTTTCTGTGGTGGCATACTACTCCTGTACATGTATACTCTGCATTGCATATATTCTGTTTTCTGTATACCTTGCAGACATCATTACACCGTATGATGGCTATATTCCATATGCTCATCTGCATGTTCACTTCTATCACGTCACCACTAGCATGTTCATTTCTATCACGTCATCACTCGACAACAGTATTTATTATATAAACTGGATACGACTGTAGACATGACCCGATGATAACATGCTAGATAGTGCTGGTATTAAAATATGACATGTTTACATATATTCCTACTGCTTATTATATGCTTATTATATGGTATCACTAGTACATTAGCATGTATTATATATTATTATCGTACTTGTATTACTATTGTATATATTACTACCTCCTTCATTTTACCACTCACTAAGTCGCTTTCTGACGACCCTAGTTTTGCGTGCCCAGGTTGGAGATTCGAGTTACCGTATTATCAGATAGTACCTTGGAGTCACATAGGAGATTCCTCATCGAGACTATTCATAGGCATCGTGGTGATTTATTTCTTTTATCTTATTTATCCCTGTTTCTATATCTGTTATGATCCCTAACCCCTTTCTGCAGGTATTCTTGTACTTATTTCCTGCTGGAACTCTTGTGTATATGGAGGCTATGTCCTGTACTGAGGCTTAACGTACGCGGGAGTGTGTTTTCACCTCGCGTATGTACGTCGCCATAACGTCCCCATACATGCGGGATCGGGGCGTTACAAAAATACTTGGGAAAAATATTAGAATGGAATAGAATTGAAGATCAAATCAATTTCCCAAAGACTCTCTTTTTCCTTGATTTTTCCAACCCTTGAAAACAAATAAAAGATAAATCTTTTTGGCACAAAAACTCTTCAAAAAACTTGCTGCAAAACTCTTGTAAATATAGGGAAATAGCTCTCTAAAAATCTTGTAGAAAACAGCCTAAGAGATGGCTACTTATAGCCTCTCAAAAATAGAGCCGTTGGCAGCCTGAAAGGTCAGAAATGACCCTCCGGTCGACCGGCCAACAGTCAAATTTTTTATTGTTAGGCACTGCCGGTCGACCGTCCACAGGGCACGACGCCCGTCGGTCGACCGCCCGGTCGACCAGCACCACCCGAGACACGGGTGGTTACAGTCGGTAAACCGCCCGGTTGACCGGCCTTGTAGGCTGGCCATGTGCACGTCCTTGTGCACATCGGTCGACCAGTCCGGTCGACCGACCACTGGTCCGGTCGACTGTCCGGTCGACCGCCAGCTGGTTCTGGCAGCTATTTCAGAACTGAAAACTTGGTCAATTAATCTCCAATAAAATCCCATAAATACTTATAAATTTCACAAAAATATGTTCTTATTAGATATTTGAATAAAAAAAATATGTGTGACCAAAAATCAACACATATTACAAACTATTTGAACTATTTTTGTAATATAAAATATTTGGCCTTAAACAAAAACCGTATTTTCCAAAACTTGAATTTTAAACTGAAAAACTGTTTTCTCCAAAACCTGTATAAATACAAAAAATAATATTTAAACACATTTGAAGCATATTGTGTATGGATTGAATCCAATACACATGTAAGAGATATATCTATATTTTTGATATGAAAACCAAAAGTAAGTTTTGTTAATTACAAAACTCCAAACACATGAATAGGATCATCAAAATAAGTTTTTCCAAATATATGAAGCATATATATATAGATGAAATCTAATATACATTAAATCATGTAAACTTGTTTGATTCTATCTATACATGAAAACCATATATATATCTAATCGAAATCCAAAAATCGGTTAAACTTAAAACCGTACATATTGAACTTGTGTGTGTGAACTTGAGTGTATCAATACTATTTATCTTTACACAAGATCTAAACAAACCGAAGTCTTCTTGTCGATCCTCATCTTCAAGATGATCCGATCCAAACACGATCCAATGAGCTTGACTCTAACCGAGTGCTAGATGCGATCTTGACGCGCGAGCTCTTGAATCAACACGTGTTAGCTCCCAAAAACTCCTTTGTTGAAGCTAAGCACCTACTACGATCTTGATCGTAAATCTGAAACTATATAACCACAAGATCATTAGTACTATGATCATTAGTACTATAACTACATGAGTTAATCATCATCGAAACTAAAGTGATGGGCCTTTCGGACAACAATCTCCCCCTTTTTGATGATGACAAAACTCATGGAGTTATATATGCATAGATTAAAGATAAGCTTCATAGAAGCTCCCCCTTAACTCATGCATAGCAATAAACAATAAAGATATTCAACAAAATGCATAAACTAAACAAATATATATGCATAAACAGATATATAAACATGTATATATAAACTCTCAAAATTCTTCTCCCCCTTTTTGTCAATTCATCAACAAAGGGGTGAGGACAATCAAACAATAAAGATGTATATGCGATATACATTCATGAAGAGAGAGACGTAAAGTTAGCTCCCCTGCATACATGCATTACGTGAAAAAGGACTAGACCCTAACCCACATAAAGTATAATATACAATGTATAAGTGGAGATGTTAAGCCCCCCTGCACACGTGTACCACATAAAGAAGAGAGGTCAAGCTCCTTAATATGAGATACACTCAACATGAATCATATATATAGAGGAGATGTTAAGCTCCCCTTGCATATAGACAATATATATCAACAATTTTAAGAAAATTTTTGAAATCACCTTTTAAAACAAAATTTTAAAATTTCTTGAAGTCAATAAAATGAATTATGATACACATGAAATCAAATTGTAGTTGACAAATAAACAAATGTTAGTACCACTTGTTAAAAAAAATTTAAGATACCAATAGTAGATTTTGATATCAATTGAAGGTGAAACATGAAATACATTTTGATATTTATGATATTTATTTGGTATCAAAATGAAATACCAATTGAAATGATTAGCAGTTGAAATGCCAATTTAAATACCAATTGAAATCAATGTACAAGCTTGTAAAGATATCAATTAATATTTGGAATAAAATCAAGCTTAACATAAACATAATTTGTGCTTTAAGAAATTAAAGATATTGTAAATAAGCACAATCAAATCATATATATGTATGTATGAAAATAGAAATACCAATTGGAATTGATACTCATAAAAATTTAAAGCATACATATATAAGAAATAAATATGAGTGTACAAACATATGAAATATCATGAAGACATGTGTATAACTCATACCTACCACCCTATTCATGCACAAGTTCAAAAGATATTCAATAAAGGGTATACAAGGCATGGTCGCCCAACCATCTGCCCTTAGAAGGTAGGGGTTTTCAAAAATAAGAGTTTGAAAATATTTAACATGGTTTGAAAATCACTACCACATGAATAATAAAGACTAGTTTAAAGATAATTTTGAAAACTAGTATAAATCCTTCAAATATGAAACCAAATCATATATCCTATGAAAACATGAAAATCACACAATAATTGACACTCAAGGTCTATAAAGCACATATAAAACTCATGAAAACAAAGTCATGAGTAAACACCAAACATAGAATGTAAAAATCATGTAATCAACATAATCATGGAAATAAGGCATTGATGCTCAATGAAATTCCTTTACAAATATGAAAAACATAAAAATTTAATTTTCATCAAAACAATACAAACTTCAAGGCATATGTATGTTTTGTCTAAACTAGAAGTATACATACATATCCCAAACACATGAGTCCATAATAGAATTTTGCATGAAAAGCAAGTGACTCTAGGATAGATATGTATATCTAATAGTTTTAGATAAAATTAATATATACATGATGATAAATACATTTTAAGAAAACATGTACAAAAATAGAGAAAACAAGTTAAATGAAAGAATCATCAAAACTAGGCTATACATGTACATGTAATGAGTACAAATGACCAATGAGACACAAACATATAATAATCAAGTGTACCTCACTACTTGTACAAGTATAAACACAAGTTTTAACGAAAACTATATCTAAACAAGTGATCTCCACATGAAGTACAAAACAAACATAATGAGTACTAAAATCATAACATGCTAAAAATTCTCAATTGTAAAGCATGTAAACTAAAATCAGAGTTAGAGATAGTTACCAAACCATATGAATTATTCTCTAAGTCTCCAAACCATGGTGGTCCTCCCACCAAACATTCTTGAAGGTGATGCATCCATTTAATATGTCCATCTAGCTCTTGCATCCACCACCAAGGCACCATAACTCTCATGTCATGTGAGAGCCCACACCTACATCAAACACAAGTGGTGGGAATTTTGGTACCCATTTCTTTTTGGGTCCACGAGGGTTAGTATTATAAGGAACCCACATATTTTTATTTGTAAAATTTACATGATTTATCTTATCAAAACAAAACATTGCTAAATGGCCTTTGTGGCCACAATGTGTACATGTGTACACTTTAGCATGCATATGAGTGGTGTGTGTGTGAGCATGAAGTGCATATGTATGTCGTATAAGATGTGCACACATGTGTGGAATTTGTTTATTGTGAAACATAGATTCCAATTTATTATGTTTAAATGCACAATCGCTCAAGTTTGAGCTTAAACAATCAATTCTCTTTTTCAAAACATGAATCTCATTTTTATCAAAAGAGGATGCAACATTATTAGCATGAGAGACATGAGATCAACAATATTTTTCTTTTTAGAGATATTTTCTTTTTCATTTAAAACAATTTTCCTTTTCAAAGAATTATTTTCTTTAAAAACAATCTCTTTTTCTTTTTTTCATCAAAAAATTTTATTTTTTAATGAATTGTTTCCTTCACAAGGACAAGGAAATATTCTCCTTTTCAAAAATTCTTTTGAAATAATTTAAAATTTATTTTTAAAAGAATCTTTTTCTTTCTTCAACAATTCATATTTTTCAAGAAGTTTTTGACACAAAGATGCAAGCTCATCATAAGGCATGTCAATATCTTCTTCTAGCTCGGATTCGGAATTTAGCTCAAGGGGGTCATCCCCTTGGACCCTATAGCATATGTTGGAAGCATCACTTTCATCATCTGAGTCACTCCTCATGTAGTATTGCTTTTGTTCACCAAGAGAAACTAGTGTATTCCATACTACGAAAGCCGAATCAAACTTAGCAACCCTACATAAATAATCATCATTTAAGGTACTCTTTAAAGCATGAAGGGCTTTTGCATTAGCCCCTAAATGTTTGCCATTTAAACAATATGAATCTTTAATAGTGGTAAAGTAAACATGAATCCCTAGGGCTTTGAGGTACATTGACATCTTAACTTTCCAAATTTGAATATTAAGAATATCAAACATGGGAGGTGTCATGAAATCCATATGTGTGTGTACAAATATTGTGATTAGTTAAAATGAGGATCTTTAACTCTAAGTTGTTAGACCCAAATCAAGAGCACCCAGCTCTGATACTAATTGAAAATACACCTAGAGGGGGAATGAATAGGTGTTTTAGCTAATCTAATAATGAATGGTGCGGAATTAAAAACTATTTAAGTAACCTAAAGCTATTAAGCAAACACACAAGGTATAACACAAGAGCGTAGCCGAATTCTCCGTGAAGGGCTCTGGACTATCTCCTCTAGATTCCTCTAAATAAGAGTTGAGGTGCTATATGAAGCTCTCTTAGTTCAACACAAGTATGGGCACACAAACAATACCAAGCATGTATGAGATATGAACAATATAAAACAATGCAAGATATAAGAGAGATAGAGTTTAGAGATAGTGGATCAAACGCAAACACCAAGATATGTTTCGAGGTTCGAGCCACTGCTCTACGTCCCCGCCTTTACACAGAAGGATTTCCACTACGTCCACACAGGACCTCCCACATAGGGAACCTCTACTAAGGAATTTGCAATTACAAAGTTAGGCATTCACAACTCCTCTCTCCAACACAACCACCTCTACACAAGAGGTAAGACACAGCCAAAACAACAATCACTTCTACACAAGAGGGATAAAGGCACAAAGCCAAACTCCACCACAATCACCTCTACACAAGAGGGACAAGGCACAAAACCAAACCATAATCACCTGTACACTATAGGGATGAACACAAACCCAAAGTAAAGGAAAGATTACAACTTGGTGATCACAATAGACCACAAACAACTCTTGGTGATCACAATATACCACAAATAATATTTTCCACAAAAATAAGATCTTTTAGATATGATAGAGATGATAGCTCAAGTGCGAGAAAACAAGGTGTTTGGAAATCAAAATCACAAAGAAAATACTTAGAAAAAATACTAAAATGAAATAGAAATGAAGATCAAATCAATTTCCCAGAGACTCGTTTTTCTTGATTTTTCCAACCTTGAAAACAAATAAAAGATAAATCTTTTTGGCACAAAAACTCTTCAAAAAACTTGCTGCAAAACTCTTATAAAGATGAGAAAATAGCTCTTTAAAAATCTTGTAGAAAACAGTCTAAGAGATGGCTATTTATAGCCTCTCAAAAAAATAAAGCCGTTGGCAGCCTGAAAGGTCAGAAATGACCCTCCGGTTAACCGGCGAACGGTCAAATTTTTTACCATTAGGCACTGCTGGTCGACCGACAGGCGGTCGACCGCCCACAAGGCACGAAGCCTGTCAGTCGATCGCCTGGTCGACCGGCACCACCCGAGACATGGGTGGTTACAGTCGGTCGACCGACCTTGTAGGCTGGCCATGTGCACGTCCTTGTGCACATCTGTCGACCAGTCCGATCGACCGCAGCTGATTCTGGCAGCTATTTCAGAACTGAAATTTTGGTCAATTAATCTCCAATAAAATCCCATAAATACTCATAAATTTCACAAAAATATGTTCTTGTTAGATATTTGAATAAAAATATATGTGACCAAAATCAATACATATTACAAATTATTTGAGCTATTTTTGTGATATAAAATATTTGGCCTTAAACAAAAATCGTATTTTCCAAAACTTGAATTTTGAACTGAAAATCCGTTTTCTCTAAAACTTGTATAAATACAAAATATGATATTTAAACACATTTGAAGCATATTGTGTATAGATAGAATCCAATACATATATAAGAGATATATCTATATTTTTGACATGGAAACTAAAAGTAAGTTTTGTTAATTACAAAACTCCTAACACATGAATAGGATCATCAAAATAAGTTTTTTCAAATATATGAAGCATATATGTATATAGATGAAATCTAATATACATTAAATCATGTAAACTTGTTTTGATTCTATCTATTCATGAAAACCATATATATGTCTATTCGAAATCCAAAAACCGGTTAAATTGAAAACCGAACATATTGAACTTGTGTCTGTGTGAACTTGAGCATATCAATACTATCTATCTTTACACAAGATCAAAACAAACCGAAGTCTTCTTGTCGATCCTCATCTTTAAGACGACCCGATCCAAACACGATCCAATGAGCTTGACTCCAACCGAGTGCTAGATGCGATCTTGACACACGAGCTCTTGAATCAACACGTGTTAGCTCCTAAAGACTCCTTTGTTGAAGCTGAGCACCTGCTAAGATCTTGATTGTAAATCTGAAACTATATAACCTCAAGATCATTAGTATTATAACTGCATGAGAATCATCATCAAAACTATAGTGATGGGCCTTTGGGCCAACAAGAGTTTGTGTGTATTTTGTAGAGAGTGAAAATAAAGAGAAAGAGAGAGAAAGAGAAAGAAAGAAGAGAGAATGCAGGAGAGAGAAAGAGAGACTAAGAGAGAGAAGGGAAGGGGAAGATGAGTATGGCCGGCTCCGGCCGGCCAGGGGTGGCCGACTGTGGCCCTGGCCCCCAGCAATCGCAAGAGAGAGGAGAGAGAGAAGGTAAGGAAGGAGAAAGAAGAGAGAAGAGAGAAAGAAAAGAAGGGGAGAGACAAAGAGAGAAGGAGAGAGAGGGGAGGAGAGAGAAGAAGCTGGCGGACCAGGTGGCTGACCAGGGTGGCCTTGTAGCCGCTGGGTCGCCGGCGCCCGCGGCCAGAGAGGGAGGAAGAGTGGAGGAGGAGAGAAAGAAGGGGAAAAGAAGAAAAAGAAGAAGAAGAAAAAGGAATGAAAAAGAAGAAGAAGAAGAAGAAGAAGGAGATGGGAGACGACGGAGGCGCCTATCGAAGCTAGGGAGGCGATCATTAACCACAGCGACGCCGTCCTGTGGCGGCGACGGTCAACTCCAGGGGAAGAGAGGGGGGAGGGAGAAGAGAAAAGAAAGAGAAAGAGAGAGGGAGAGAAAGAGAAGTGAGAGAGATGGGCTGTGAGAGAGGTCGTCAGAGGGATGGCGCGTCAGCGGGGGCCGGCGCTGGCCAGGTGGCGCTGCTGGGCATCGCCAGGGAGAAGAGAGAGAAAGAGGGAGAGAAGAAGGAGAAAGGGAAAAAGAAAAGAAAAAGAAAATGAAAGAGAGAGAGAGAGAGAGAGAGAGAAAGAGAGAGAGAGATAGAGAGAGAAGAAGGAGAAAGGGAAGAAGAAAAGAAAAAGAAAATGAGAGACAGAGAGAGAGAGATGGAGGGAGATGGGAATTAAATGGGGACAGGTCCCCTACATGGGTTGGCAGGTGGTGATGGGGGGAAAAGAAAAGAAAAAGAAAAGAAAGAAAGAAGGGAAGATTTCGAAATAAATAACATTATATTAATATCGAAAATAATCAACTATTTCAAAAAATCTCAAAAATACTTAGAGGTAGAAAACATCATCATGAGGTACAATTGAAATCAATTTTCAGAAATAAAGTCCCCTTTTCAAATTAAAAATCCTGAAATCAACCAGCATACCGGCCGACACCAAATCCGGTCGAGTTTCGATAAATTCAGA
Organism: Agave tequilana; assembly: GCA_038442645.1. Classification (NCBI taxonomy): domain Eukaryota; kingdom Viridiplantae; phylum Streptophyta; class Magnoliopsida; order Asparagales; family Asparagaceae; genus Agave; species Agave tequilana. The sequence continues at coordinate 66,557 of JAVJIF010005149.1, read as the reverse complement.
AATTCTCTAAAAATACATTAAAGTATAAATGTGATTTTAAGAAATAGTGTGAAAGTGGATTTTAGAAATTCAACTGTCTTTGTAAATTAAATATTCTGAAATCGACCAGCGACACCAGTCTCCATTTTAAAGATTTTGCAATTTAAATCGGAAAATTTTTCAGAAAATCATGAAAAATCATAAATATTAGAAAATAATATTTGAAACTGAAACAGGTCAAATTTGACTACCGAAAAGACCAAACCGAGTAATACACTAGGATCGGTCCCAGATTCAAAGTAGAGTTGACTCCGAGTCAACGAATACGGATCAAATGAAAAACAATCACATAAATAATCATAAAACAAAAACAAATACGGGAAGTGAATCGAAAAATATGATCAAAAAAAAATCTGAATACGCATCTAAATACGTTTTCTTGAAACGAGTGTTACATTTAGAATTCATGTGAGTCAACTTCAACTAGCCCAAGAAAATATCCCCTGCAAGTGACGTAGTGGTTATGCTTGAATAATTATGCATCGCTCTCCACAACAGGTCATGAGTTTGAGCTCTCGCGTGCGCGAAATTTTTACTCTTATACTTTGTAGTAATCTATAATCTTGTTATTCCTTACAAAAATATATATATAGAATTTTTGACGTGCACTGCAAGTGCGATCTTATATATATATTTTAAAATAATTGATAACTAAAAATATAATTTTGTATAGACTGGTCTTAATTTTTGTCTTATAATGTGTTCCCTCTTGCCAATTAAACACTCTAGTGTAAAAAAGGTCACTTTTTCTCCCTTTGTTCTTTTACTTGAAGCCAACTAAACACACCCTTAAATGGATGTAATATGTGATAGGTGAAGTAAATTAAACAATAAATTTCACATCCATTTCAAAAATAAATTATGTTTTCATGAATTTCTGTATTTTTACAAACAAAAAAAAACCAAAAAATACAAAAAAAAAAACCCAAAAAATGCAAATGTGAAGGGTCGAAAAATCATAGACAAACTTGGGAATGCAAATAAACTTGAAAACACTCTTGCTCGCAATACGTAATCGAATTATAACAGCTACTTAAATGAAATCGTGTCTCTGTTTTTTTTTTTCCCCCCCTTTCTTAATTAAAAAGATTATACCACGATCATAAACATTTACCACTCAGCTAGACATCAATAGTTAACTCTTATCTCTATTTAATTTACAGATTGAGGTTGTATCACTGGAATTCCAACTTAATTAGATTTAATTAAAAAGAAGATTATAATACATTTTCACAAACAATTAGTGGCGTACAAAGAAGTCTTTTTTTTTTCTAGCGTGGGCACAAATATAATAAGGATTTCAGTATGGGTGTAAATGTAAAATAACTAGAAAGAAAAAAAGTAAAAAATAATATTGCACCCACAAACACTTGAACTTGTCACCTCCAATAACTTAGATTCTAAGTTATCACTTGAAATAGAGCTAAAAAAATATTTTTATGATAGTAAAAATAATCTAAGAGCTATATGTAATATTCTATTCCCCTGCAAACAACAGAGATGAATATGTAAATGTATATTCTTTGATTTCATGGAAGTGAGAGAAAAATGGGAAGTGTGAAGTGAGAGTGAAAAATGTGAAAGTGTAGTGAGAAATTGAAATGTGTGGAAATAAATTTTTCAGTATTTGGTTGTAATATGGAAGTGTAATTTTCTAATATTTGGCTAGTAATATGGAAGTGAAAACAGAAAAGTTGACCACAAAATAATATTAAATTACATATTATTTCTGAAGTGATATTTTTGAATTATAATTAGACTGCAAGTGAGATTTACATGACATCAAAATTTAATGGAGCAAGTTATAACTAATTACTAGTGAGATTTATATGATCACAAAATTAACTGTAGCATTTTAAAAAAAAAATATAATACAGAAAAGAAGAGTTTTTCTATAGGGCCTGTTTGTTTCGTTACAAAACGTCGCAAGTCGTAAGTCGTAAAATGAGAATGGAAAAAATGAACTGTAGCAGAGAAAATATATTGTGTTTTACGGTGTTTGGTTGATAAAGTGAAGTATAAATGGAAAAGTATATTGTGTTTTACGGTGTTTGGTTGATAAAGTGAAAGTGTAAATGGTAAAGTATATTGTGTTCTACGGTGTATGGTTGGTAATGTAAAAGTGTAAGTAGAAAAGTTGACCACAAAATTAACTGTAGCAGTGATTTAAATATTATAAATACTATTAAATTAAATCTACTATTGCAAATTAAATTGTATTAATAAATTTGAGATAAAAAATTAATAATCTTAATATTTTATTTATAACAATAATATTAATAAAATATTAGTGTAAATAGTAAAATATTACTAAAATATTAACTAAATAAATAGTATAAAATTTTAAGAAAATCTAAAGAACATTAATAAAATTTTAAGAATAATAATAAAATATAAATATTAAAAAATGTTACAACAATAATAAAATATAGTTATAATATTATAATATTAAAAATACTTGAAAATTATTATAATATAAATTTTATTATAATATTATTGTAATATTATAGAAATATAAAATTAATAAAGTAAAATATAATTATAATTTAATAATAATTTATCATTATAGTATTATTATACTGAATTATTATTACAATATTAACATAATAAAATATTAATATAATAATAAAATATATTCTGATATTAATAAAGTAATTTTTTATATTAAAAAATAAATAATTAAATATATAGTAATTTTATATTAAACTATAATACTGTTATATTAATAAAATATTAACTCTAAATAAAATAATAAAAAATGAAATAAGTATTAATAAAATAATAAAATATTAAATTAAAATATTAAATTAAAATAGTAGAATATTAAATATTAAAACAATAAAAAAGTTAAAGATTAAAAATATAAAATAATTAAATAATTAAATAAGAAATTGAACACTATTAAAATATTACATATTTAATAATATTTAATTATATATTAAAAAAATAAATAATTAAATATATAGTAAAGTATAATATTGTTATATTAATAAAATATTAACTCTACATAAAATAATAAAAAATGGAATAAGTATTAATAAAATAATAAAGTATTAAATAAAATATTAAATAAAATATTAAATTAAAATAGTAAATATTAAATGTTAAAACAATATTAAAAACAATAGAAAAATTAAAGATTAAAAATATAAAATAATTAAATAATTAAATAAGAAATTGAACACTATTTAAAATATTAAGTATTTAATAATATTAAATTATATATTGATTATCCAGTAACTGTTTTGAACTGTAAGTGCACTACAAGTGAGAGTTACATGACCACAAAATTAACTGTAGCAACTGCAAGTGGGAAAATATGAGTGTAAAAGTGAGATTTACATGACCACAAATTTAACTGTAGGAACTGCAAGTGGGAAAAGAAGAGTTGCAAAAATTTTTTACATTTTGCATTTTACAAACGAAACCAAATAAGTGTAAAATGTAAAGTTACAAAAATTTTTACATTTTGCAAACATTTTACAAGTTACCAAACACGCCCACATGTCTCATTGTCAGTTGAAAACAAGCAAGGATTTCCCACCTGCTATTTTCCTCGAAACGAGTCCAAACGCGCCCCATGTGAAGTTCTCCATACTTTGACAAAAAAAATCAGCTCATTTGCTCACGCCTAAAGATCTCTCTCTTTCGCCCACACGCGGGCCCGCACACACTGCCCGACCCACGTGCACTTCCACGCGCAGGCTGCGGTCAAGTGGGATTTAATAGATTTCTTACTATTTTTTAATTAATTAAGCGATAAAGACGATTCCCTCGTCGCTCAAATCTAATTACTTTATTTTCGTGGGCCTGCAAGCAGCGTATACCATGACGTATGAGTAGAGATAGTCAATTCAAAATTTTGCACTTTGGTTTTTTTATCACATATCACCTTGTTAATTCGTTTTCTGGCATACTTAAACCTAGCAGGGCTTAATTTGTGCACACACTCCACCTGTCCAATAACTTGAATATTCCCTATTAACAATATTCTATTTGTAAGTGTCCCTGTAACACAATGACATATATATATATATATATATATATATATATATATATATATATATATATATATATATATATATATATATATATATTATTATTATTATTATTATTATAAGGGTCTGTTTGGTTGTCGTAACTGGCCGTAATTCGTAGTTGTAATTGGTAAAGTCTTTTACAATTGTAAATGAGTTACATGTATGTAAATTTTACGGTATTTGGTTGGTAATATAAAATTATAAAGTGGGAAAGTGTATTGTACTTTACGGTGTTTGGTTGTCGTAATGTATAAGTCGTAAGTGAAAAAGTTGACAACAAAATTAACTATTTGGTGATTTTAAAAATTTTAATACTGCAAATAAATATTAAAAAAGTTAAATATTAAAATTTTTTAATATTAATATAAAAAATATTACAAATTTGTATGACCACAAAATTAACTGTAACTGGGCTGTAAGTGAGTGGTAACTTGGTTGCAAGTGAGTGTTAGTTGAGTTACGTAAGTCTTTTACGAATTACGGTCCAAACAAACGCCGTAGTTATAACTGGATAGTAAGTCATTTACGAATTACGGAGTTTTACGCGAAACAAAGCGGCCCCTAAGTAGTTAAGAGATTTAGACTTCAAGTCCTACTCGCATTAAGTTACGGCTAATTCTTAAAAAAAAATAAAAAATTTAAAGAATCTTTCTTTTGGTATTTAGAAAGATATGAAAACTCAGTAAGTCCTGATTCGTAAATGCGTAGGCCCCTCTTTCTTCTTTTTATAGTACTTTTTCATTCGACGAGGACTGAATAGGTTGCTAGGTTGCACATTAAGAGCTTGAATTCCCAAAACCCCCAAACCCCACAACTCCTGGCATTAATAAGCACTTTAGCGAATCTTCTCAAATGGAAAACTCCCGTTCAAATTTCTTTGAGAAGCGAGGAGTTATTATGTGCTTCTATAATTCAACGGGAAAAAAACCATTTTAACATTGATAAGACGTGCCAATGTCTTAGCAAAATGAATATAATATAAATGTAGTGTCTAATGAAATAGACTTGTGTAATTCTGGAAGGATTCGAGCTCTGATCTTTCCCACTCAAGTATAACCATACATCATCTAAATATAAGATTTATTCCGTTGAAATTAATCTATATTATTTTAAGTATCTATAAATCAAAATTAAGTATTTAAAATACATTTTTTCTCATGCATTAAGTGGGAGAAAAATGAACGGCTTAAATATTGAGTTGGTTAGTTTAATGCTGTAAAATATTTGAAACCTAAAAAAAATTTATTAGTAAGAGTTTTAAATGTTTAGATCATGATCAAATGGTCGAATTGAGAATTTGCATGTCTAAAGACATATATCTAACCAACTCACTACATTCGGTCATCCATTTTGCGCCGCTTGTCGATGGGGAAAAAGTATTTAAAACACTTAATTTTTGATTTTTTTAGTTACATTAAATAATATAAATCAATTTCAACGGAGTGTATGTTATATCTGAATGTCGGATGTTGGTATTTGAGTGGGAAGGATTCAGGCTCGAATCCTTCCGGAACTACACAAGTTTCTCTATGTGTGTGTGGTGGCCCACCGTGAAGTTCTCATGAAACTTAATTTGAGAACTGTTATCGTCTGCCTAAACGAGCGGGGTCACGATCTGCAGCTCTAGGAATTGAGCAAATCAGTTCGCTCGATCTGAACCAGTTCAGATCTGAACCTGTTCAGATCGGTTTAGATAAATCTGATATCTGAAATCTTTCAGATCAGACGGCTCACACGCGAGTTCTCAGGACGGACCCGTGAGAATGATTCTCAGAGGATCAGTTCCCATATATATACATATACAAACACACTCAGTAGATCAGTTCACACACACAAAACTGGCTCATGAATAGACCACAAATAAAAACTCACTTCGATTGCCACGTCGAGTAGAAATGTCTTCTACATCTTTTTGAAGCAAAACGATGTCTTCCAAATTTAAAATTAGGTCTAATGAGCCAATGCTTATTACAGATAACTTTGAATTAATTCTATTAACTCCGGTGGAGTCCATCAATTTAAAAAGCCTTTATTAAGCATGATTCTGAGCATGTAGGTCTAGTTGTTTTATGTTTTTATCGTCGAGCAGCCATTCAGACTTGTCATTCGCACTTATAATAACAAAAAATAATATGAAAAATTATTCGAGTTTCAAGAGGTCACATGTTCTGAAATCCATATTCAAACTGGTTGTGTTTGGATTCACGGAGGTGAGAGGAAAATGAGAAGTGAGAGGTGAGAGTAAAATTCGTGGACGCATAACAGTGGGAAGTTGGGATTTGTGAAAATAATTTTTTTTGATATTCGATTATACCGTAGAAATATAAGTGAAAAAATATATTGCATTTTCTGGTGTTTAGTTAATAATGTGGAAAATAATGTGAAAGTGAAAGTGAAAAAATGAATGTAAAGTTAATTATAAAATAATATTAAATTAAATAATATTTTTAAAGTAACGTTTTTGAAATGTAATTATACTAAAGTGAGATTTACATTATATCAAAATTTAATACATTAAATTACAACTTATACAACTTAGATTTATATCTCTGTAACTATAACATTAAAAAATAATAATATAGAGAGGGTTACAGGAGAAATTTTTTTTTAAAAAACGAATTAGGGAGAAGTGGGAATTTGTTATGAAAAACGTGTGGCTGCCTACCTTTACTGTGCACCATTAATGAGTTTACTATGCGCTGACGCAAGCGATGACGCAAGCGCTGATGTAAGCGATGACGCAAGCGTGCATAGAACCCCAAAGTTTTCCTATAAATAGGCCCTTCCTGATTCATTTCAATGAACACAAATTCAGAAATCAATAAGAATTCCTACTTCTACTCTGTCTCTAAAAATTCTCTGCTTTGGTGTTATATTCTCGGAGTTTTACAACACGTTATCAGCACGATCACTCTAGTCTATCCCCAGCCTCTACCTCCATCAGCTCAGGGAAAAAGGCTACCACGTCAAGTCTCTGCCTCCATTAGCTTAAGGTAAAACTTGTCACGAGCCTCTGCTTCCATTGCTCAAGGAAAAGTCCTATCACAAGCCCCAGCCTCTACCTCTACAATCTCAAGGTAAAATTGACAAGTTACTATAATTATAATATTCGTATAACACCACTACTATAATGAAAGGAGACTCTGCCACCTATTTATAGAAATGTGATGTGATTACGAAAAACTGAATTATTATACTAATTATATTCATATAACACCACTACTATAATGAAAGGAGGCTCTGCCACCTATTTATAGTAAAGTGATGTGATTATGATATCTTTACTAACCTCTAATTTGATGCTTGCGTGGATTAAACCCCAAGCTACTAATATTATATACTTTATTATTCTGTTATTTATATATGTATAAACACCCACTGAAGGTTTACCGAGTAGCGTGGTGTGCCAATATTTATTTCAATAATTATTGCTTTATTAATTATGCCTGCAAAACACCCACCAAGTAGAGTGGCGTGCATATATTATAACTCATAAATATATGTAGTACAATGCATTTATTTTACCATTTCCTTAATTACAATATTTAATTATATAAAATCTAAATTATTTTCTCTCCCCCAACGGCTATAAACCCCCAACGGCTATAAACCCAACGGCTATAAACCCCCAACGGCTATATCCCCAAACGGCTAAAACCCCAACGGCTATAAACGGCTATTTTTCATCCTATAAATTGGTGAATTCTAAACCACACAACTCACTCCTCAATCTCTCTTCATTTCTCAAAATTTTTCATCATCTCCAGAAGCTTTTTGTTCGAGTTTTTCGCAAGATGCTTAGTCTAGCTTTGATGTTTCTTATTGCCGTCATCATCATCATACTTCTCTCGTTTTTCTTGGAGATATGGATCCAAGTGAATTGTACCCGTATCTTTTTATTTTAATGTTCACCTTCCCTCTTCTGCTTGTAGCTATTATGATTGACATGCACGTTTTCTTTGAGAAATAAAAATGTTGTGATTCTAATTATTTTTATATTTTGTTATAGTTATCACCATGTCAAACTTTGCAAAGCTTGAGTTCGTTCCACTTGATATCACGGGGAGGAATTATATGTCTTGGGTTATTGATATTGAGATGCATCTTGAATCAATGGGTCTCACTGAAACCATTAAAGAAATAAACTCTACGACATTGCAAGATAAGACAAAGGCGACAATCTTTATCCGCAGACATCTTGATGAAAGTTTAAAATGTGAATATCTCACTGTAAGAGACCCATGTGTCTTATGGAAAAATCTCAAAAAAAGATTTGATCACCAAAAGGAAGTTATACTCCCTGCCACCCGTGATGAATGGAATGCTTTGCGCTTCCAAGATTTTAAGAAAGTTAGCGACTACAACTCTGCAATGTTCAGAATAGTATCCCAGTTGAAATTCTGTGGGGTAGATATCACAGATGAAGAAATGTTGGAGAAAACTTACTCCACATTTCATGCATCTAATATAACACTGTAACAACAATATAGGTTGCGTGGATTTAAGAAATATTCTGAACTAATTTCATCTCTTCTTGTGGCAGAGAAAAATAATGAACTTTTGATCAAAAATCATCAGTCTCGTCCCACTGGTTCAGCAGCATTTCCAGAAGCAAATGCTGCATTTTCTAAAAATTATGGACGAGGATATAATTATGGACGCGGCCGTGGACGTGGTCGTGGTCGTGGCCGTGGACGTGGCCGTGGACGCGGTCGAAGTGGTTTTTACAACCCTTCACAGAATAACGCGATCCACAAGAAGCATCATATAGAAAGACATGAAGCATCATATAGAAAGACATGAAAAAGGAAAAGATGTTCGTGAAAGTTCTCTTCGGAATCCTGAAGATTCCTGTTATAAATGTGGCTCCAAAGGACACTGGTCTAGAGTGTGTCGAACACCGGAGCACCTTTGCAAGCTTTACAAAGCATCCTTGAAAGGAAAAGAGAAAGAAGTGAATTTCACTGAACATGATGATCCTATGGATGATTCAACTCATCTTGATGCTTCAGATTTTACTGATGATTTTGTTGATCTTCCAATCCATCATGATATTGGTGATAATTAGACATATGGTTATGTATTATCATATTTTGTTATTTGTAATTTTCAAATTTATCTTTGAATGAAATATTTCCCTTATAATAATATGTTTCAAATTTTATTCTTACCAAATTGTTTATTTTGCATGAAGCTTGATATGGATTATTCTAATGATGAAGTCAAGACCAAAAGTGGAGAGATTTGCATACCGGATAGCGGTACAACACATACTATTCTTAAACATAAAAGGTACTTCTCTGAGTTAAAACCAACAAAGGCAATCATCAATACAATATCAGGTCCTGTAGACTTGATTGAAGGGACTGGTAAAGCCAGCTTTATATTGCCAAATGGAACAAAGTTTTTCATAAAAGATGCTTTGTTCTCACCAAAATCCAAAAGAAATTTGTTGAGTTTTAATGATATATATCTTCATGGATATGATACTCAGTCTGCAACTGAAGAAAATATGAAGTATATGTATCTTACTACTTATGTATCAGGAAAGAAGTGCATACTAGAAAAACTACCAAAGCTTTCCTCAGGATTACATTACACATATATAATGTGATAGAGTCACATATGGTAGTTTAAGAAGATACAGAGACAGTAACTCTGTGGCATGATCGTTTAGGTCATCCTGGTTCAATGATGATGCGAAGAATTATTGAGAATTCACATGGGCATACATTAAAGGGCCAGAAGATCCTTCAAGTTAGTAAAATTCCATGTGAGGCTTGTTCTCTAGGAAAATTAATCACAAGGCCATCACCAGCTAAAATAAAAACAGAATCACCTACATTTCTTGAACGTATCCAAGGTGATATCTGTGGGCCTATACACCCATTGTGTGGACCATTTAGATATTTTATGGTATTGATAGATGCCTCTAGTAGATGGTCACACGTTTGTTTATTGTCAACTCGCAATGTGGCATTTGCGAGATTTCTTACTCAGATAATTAGATTAAGGGCACAATTTCCTGATTATACAATCAAGAGAGTTAGACTTGACAATGCTGGTGAGTTCACGTCTCAGGCTTTTAATGATTATTGTATGTCGATTGGAATAGTTGTTGAACATCCTGTTGCCCATGTACATACACAAAATGGTTTGGCTGAGTCGCTGATTAAGCGCCTCCAACTTATTACTAGACCATTAATAATGAGAACAAAACTTCCAATTTCTATATGGGGTCATGCAGTTTTACATGCTGCAGCATTACTTCGCATCAGACCAAGTGCATATCATGAGTACTCCCCTCTACAATTAGCATTTGGTCAAGAACCAAATATTTCCCATCTTAGAATTTTTGGTTGTGCGGTATATGTGCCGATTGCTCCACCACAACGTACAAATATGGGTCCTCAAAGGAGACTGGGAATATATGTAGGCTATGAATCTCCTTCTATTATAAGATATCTTGAGCCTAAAACCGGCGATGTTTTTACGGCTCGATTTGCCGATTGCCACTTCAATGAGGCAATTTTCCCAGCATTAGGGGGAGAAAAGAAACAGCTGGAGAAGGAGATTACATGGAGTGAACCATCCTTATTGCATCTTGATCCTCACACAAGACAATGTGAGACAGAAGTGCAAAATATTATGCATTTACAAGAAATAGCAAATCAATTGCCAGATGCGTTCACTGATACAAAAAGAGTGACTAAATCATATATACCAGCTGTAAATGCTCCTGCTCGGATTGAAATCCCAAAAGGACAACCCGAGAATGAAGTCACTCATGAGTCTAAGACACGCCTGAAGCGTGGTAGACCAATCGGTTCCAAAGATAAAAATCCTCGAAAAAAAAAAGGAGCAGATAAGCACGATGACCCCAATGTGCAAGAATGTGTTCCAGAAGAAACACAAAATAAGCAAGAATGTGTTCCAGAAGAAACACAAAATAAGACAAATCAAGAGATGAAAAATCCTGAAGATATAGAAAATTATGAGATCTCTATTGATTATGTCAATACAGGAGGATTATGGAATCGCAATAAAATAGAAAATATAGATGAAATATTTTCCTATTCCGTAGCATGTGATATTGTTAACGGAAGTGAGGATCCTGAACCAAGATCCGTCACTGAATGTCAAAATAGACATGATTGGACAAAGTGGAAAGACGTTATACAAGCTGAATTGAGTTCGCTTAATAAGCATAAAGTATTTGGACCTATTATCCTCACGCCTGAAGCCGTGAGGCCAGTAGGATACAAATGGGTCTTTGTACGAAAACGCAACGAGAAAAACGAGATTGTAAGGTATAAAGCTCGACTTGTTGCTCAAGGTTTTTCGCAAAGACCTGGAATTGATTATGAAGAAACGTATTCTCCAGTAATGGATGCAATTACGTTTAGATATTTAATCAGCCTAGCTGTTTCTAAAAATTTAGAAATGCGTCTTATGGATGTTGTTACAGCTTATTTATATGGATCGCTTGATAGCGATATTTATATGAAAATCCCTGAAGGATTTAAAATGCCTGAAGCATTAAGTTCAAAATCCAAAGAATTATATTCGATCAAATTGCAAAGATCGTTATATGGGTTAAAACAATCAGGGCGCATGTGGTATAATCGCTTAAGCGAGTATTTATTAAAAGAAGGATATATAAATAATCCTATATGCCCATGTGTTTTTATAAAGAAAACAACATCCGGATTCATTATCATTACTGTATATGTTGATGATTTAAATATTATTGGGACTCACAAAGAGATCCTAGAAGCAATGATATATTTAAAGAATGAATTTGAAATGAAAGACCTTGGAAAAACCAAATATTGTATTGGTTTACAGATTGAGCACTTTTAAAGTGGAATACTTTTGCATCAATCAAATTATACTGAAAAGGTCTTAAAACGCTTTAACATGGATAAAGCAAACCCTTTGAGCACTCCAATGGTTGTTAGATCATTGAATGTGGAAAAAGATCCATTTCGCCCTCGCGAAGATAATGAAGAGGTTCTTGGTCCTGAAGTAGCATACCTAAGTGCAATTGGAGCTCTTATGTATCTGGCTAATTGTACCCGACCAGATATAGCATTTGCTACTAACTTATTAGCAAGATTTAGCTCATCTCCTACACTGAGACATTGGAATGGTATTAAACATGTATTTCGTTATCTTCGAGGAACAACTAACTTTGGTTTGTTTTATTCCAGAGGATCAAAATAAGAAATAACTGGTTATGCAGATGCAGGTTATTTGTCAGATCCACATAAAGCCAAGTCTCAAATAGGATATGTGTTCACATGTGGAGGTGCAGCGATCTCTTGGCGTTCACAAAAGCAGACACTTATTGCCACTTCTTCTAATCATGCTGAAGTCATAGCACTCCATGAAGCAAGTCGAGAATGTGTATGGCTAAGGTCTGTAACTCAACACATCCAAGAAACTTGTGGATTACCAGTCAACAGAGATCCAACAGTACTGTTTGAAGACAATGCTGCATGCGTCGCTCAAATGAAGGAAGGATTCATCAAAAGCGACCGTACCAAGCATATACCCCCGAAGTTCTTCTCATTCAGCCAAGAGCTTGAAAAGGATAAGAAAATTAATATTCAGTATATCCGATCAAGTGATAATGTGGCAGATCTCTTTACAAAGGCGCTTCCCCCTACAACTCTCAGAAAGCTTATTCATGATATTGGGATGCGTCATAAGCGAGACTTATGAAGAAGAACTACTTATGTCAACTTGAGGGGGAGCTTACGTGGCTGCACTCTTTTTCCCTTACTATGGTTTTGTCCCACAGGATTTTCCTGGTAAGGTTTTTAACGAGGCAGCATAGAACACGTATACAGAGATGATGTAATCTTTTTCCCTTCGCTATGATTTTGTCCCACTGGGTTTTCCTAGCAAGGTTTTTAATGAGACATCATGCAAGGTTGGCAGCCAAGGGGGAGTGTTATGAAAAACGTGTGGCTGCCTACCTTTACTGTGCACCATTAATGAGTTTACTATGCGCTGACGCAAGCGATGACGCAAGCGCTGATGTAAGCGATGACGCAAGCGTGCATAGTACCCCAAAGTTTTCCTATAAATAGGCTCTTCCTGATTCATTTCAATGAACACAAATTCAGAAATCAATAAGAATTCCTACTTCTACTCTGTCTCTAAAAATTCTCTGCTTTGGTGTTATATTCTCGGAGTTTTACAACAGAATTGTGTTTTCTTGCTCTCCGTTTTCCTTACTTTCATCGATCCAAACATGGAAAAAAACGAAATCAGCGGTCGAGGTGAGTTTTCTCACACGTGTCATCGTCGCTCACGGGCCTTCGGCCTTCCCTATAAATTCCCCCCGTATCTCTCACTTCGCAAACAGCAGTCAATTGCGTCCACTCTTCTCTCTTTCTTGCACCCGAGTCCCTGATCAAACCAAAAATGGCAGGGGAGAGGGACATCGACGAGCTACCCAAGAACCCGGCCAACTACACGGCCCTGACCCCGCTCTGGTTCCTGGAACGGGCCGCCCTGGTCCACCCGAACCGGCTCTCCGTCGTTCACGGCGCCATTAAGTACACGTGGGCGGACACCTACCGCAGGTGCCGCCGTCTCGCCTCCGCCCTCGCCCGCCGTCACATCGGACCCGGCAGCACGGTAAAATTTTTATTTTTCCCCCTATTATATTTTATTTTTTTGTTCCCAGACCGGATCGGGCACTTGGTATAATTAGCAGTTTCCCTTTTTTGGTAAGTGTTTCTGCTCGCCGATCTATTTATTATACTCCAATTTTTGAGGTAGGTTTTTTTTCCTTAATTTTTTACCATAATTTAAATTTTTTTTTTTATATCTTTTCTTGAGTTCTTTCTGTACTTATATTTTACGGGAGCAGTGAAAATAATGAGTTGGGAACTGAGTTTGGATTCCCATCTTTTTCTAGAAAAAAACAAAATTTTGGTATTTTTTAGGTGCTTTATTTTGAGCCTACTTATTAAAAACTTAAATGGCTAAAATAGAATATTTGGAACAGATTATTAAAGTTTGATTTGTGTTTAGTCGGAAAAAAAAGAGAAGGATTTCTAACAAAAAAAAAAAAAAAGAGGTTCGATTAGCAGAAAGATAGATTTTTTTTTTTTAAAAAACTTTTATTTATTTGTCTTTTTTCTTTTTGGAAGATGGCAGACTGAGTGCTAGAATTTTCATCCATTATGCCACAGAGCAGAGGATCTGACAGTCTGCTCCTCAGAGACTAAAGCTATATGTGAAAAGAAGAAGAGGAAAAGATTTGGTTTTGACCAAGACACATAAATGTCTAAAAAATTGGTTCTTTGCTTGTGTTATTATAATTGCAAGTGCCATCACCATCATCTGGCGATTTGTTCAATTGTACAGATTTATTAAACACTTCAGTGGTTATCTGTAAATGACAAAGAACAAGGAGCAACATATAGAGACTTGTTCCAAATTTGAGAATTTCCATGTGTAAAATGTGCCTTTGATTTCTTCATGCTATGTTAGAGGAGTCGTAACGACTGTATTCATTTGTTTACGCATATTTGATCTGATCAAGATGTGTTAATTAAAAGAGGGTGTTCATTAGTTTATGCATATTTGATCTAGACCTGTTAAAAAGAGGACTTAATTTCAACTATCACATGCTAAGGTTGTGTGACTTTGGCTACGGTGTCCCCTAATTGCTAAACATTTCTCCTTTTGACGTCGATTTAATATGTAAAATTTATTGTTAGTTATCCATTCATGTTGGAAGTTATTGATTTAATATGTTAGAGCCTTAAAATTGTTAAAATTGTTTTGGTGTTTCCATTCTTGGCCCTTTTGTTGTTATTCATTTGTATGATATTCTTGATGTAGTAGGTGTTTGCCTGTCAATATTACAAACTGAGAGAAAGGGACTAAAATGAACAGATCTTTCTTTTTAATTTAATGATAGGGAAGTTCTTGGCTCAATGATTTTGGAGGTTACTTACTGGTGTGAAGATTTATGAGAAGTAGGAGTTTTCAGATACTAAATCAATGTTTAATAAGATTCATGGCACGGGAAAATCAAAACGTGCTAGCTCTTTATGCCCTTTGATTGACTGTCATTGTTGATCAAAAGTGAGGATCTACAATTTGCATATTTATCTGAAAATCTTGGCACATAGTAGCAATAGTATTGCTAATATGTTTAGCGAAACACTTAATTTTTCAGATTCCCACTTTATAGTCCTTAACTAGTTGATGTAAAGAGTGTGTGACTATGGGACATATTAAATACCATCTAATGAAGTCGGACAAAATCCTACTTCGTGGAAGGCTGCCTGACATATGTATCATCTAAATTAGGAGATTGTGATGTAGTGGAAATTTGCAACTCGATTTCTGAAAGTTCAGCTATTATTATCTTCCCACATCTTTTTCTACTGAAGTTTAGGCAGTGTGGTAACCAGGAGCCTGGGTTTACTTTACCAGAGAAGTACCCAGTTTGTGTTCTATCACAAATTCATCATGCTTTCACATTTGATCCAAGTGCAATCTCGAGTGAGCAATATTCTATTATTGCTTTTGATTGTATTTGTACCACATTCAATTGTATATTTGCATGCGTGTAAGGCAGGACAAGCCCCACACGTCAATTAGTGCTTAAGCTATTACCTTAAAAGAATTAGACAATTTGGTAATATTGTGTATCTGAGGTGTTTTATAGTGTTTAAATTCAGACACCCTGTGACCCAATATCGAACTAATTATGCATAGGGCCATCTAAAAAGATTCTAATAGCCCACCAATTGACCACATCTATTATTTTCAAATTTCAATACCCATGTGATCCAGTTGTGTAAGTTTTTGTGCATCAGACAGTCTAAATTGATCTGATAGTTAACCTGAGTTGATTGTTGTTTGGTTTTAAAGTTTAGTAACTTTGCTTAATTTAGTTACTGCTGATGGTTAAGCTGTTTTCTTTCACTTTACAGGTTTCTCCATGCTATTTCCTTGTTATTCTTATGAGATGGTATCTAACTTCTGTAATTTTTTCTCTCTTTTTGCTGATTGTGATTTTATCTGATTATATCGCATATTATGATTTCTATTTTCTAGCATGTGTTTATCTTTTTTTTGATGTAAGACTAGGTAGATGACAAACTGATATATTCACAGGTAGCTGTAATTGCCCCAAATGTTCCGGCAATATATGAAGCACATTTTGGAGTTCCGATGGCTGGAGCGGTAGTGAACTGTGTCAACATCCGGCTAAATGCCTCAACTATTGCTTTTCTTTTGGATCATTCATCAGCAGAAGTTGTTATGGTAGACCAAGAATATTTTCCCCTAGCAGAAGAATCTTTAAAAATTATAGCAGACGCGAAGAAAGGCGCATTCAAGTCTCCGCTCCTAATTGTCATAGGTGACGAAAACTGCGACCCTGGGTCTCTACGGAATGCTCTAAACAAAGGTGCTATGGAATATGAGAAGTTTTTGGAAACTGGTGATCCTGAATTTGCTTGGAAACCACCAAAAGATGAGTGGCATAGTATTGCTTTAGGATATACATCAGGGACTACATCGAGTCCGAAGGGGTGGTGCTGCACCACAGGGGTGCTTATCTTATGGCTTTAAGTGGTGCACTTATATGGGGACTGAATGAGGGGGCTACCTACTTGTGGACTTTGCCCATGTTCCATTGCAACGGTTGGTGTTATACTTGGTCACTGGCCGCTCTCTGTGGAACAAATATATGTCTCCGACAGGTAATTTTCAAGATCATCTCTTTGGTGAAGTCAATTGCAAGTGCCTTTGTTTACTTAAGATTTAATTTTGTCACACGTGTTTCAGATTATGCAGAGCTCTTAATGGAGACTCCTCATGTTGCATATTTTTAGAAACTCTTGTTAACTGCTTCTACACTTTCGAGGTTCTTCATATAGTCATTTACTGGAGAAAATAGGAGAGGTCTTTCTGAAGACCGTTGATCAATTTTAACAGTCGCCATATTTTAGTTCTCTAAATAATCCTTTAGCAAATTATATATGAGCTATCCAGAGGCTTCTTTATCTGAATAAGTATTTATGAATATTTTATGTATGCTATTTAATTTTACCAGTCACTCACCATATTTTACTCCTCTAAATAATCCTTTAACACTATATATGAGCTATCTCGAAGCTTCTTGATCTGATAAATATTTATGAATATTTTGTATACACATTCATAGGATGATCACACTTTTGTAATATTCATATAGTATTGACTGATTATGTTTGTCCTTGTCAATGTATTTGTTTTCATCCTTGTGTGTGTAAATACATCACAAATGGGCCCAACCTACTTAAATAACCCGTGCATTTATTCTATTCAAACAATACCCCAAAAAAATCCCTTTGGCCCATTGATATTACGTTTATATATAACTAATGAATCCATGGGCTCTGGAATAGGCCAAGGCTCATGCGAATATAAACTGGTAAATCCCTAGAAAATCAAGATAAAACCCACAAGATAAACAATCAACCCTAGAAGTACATTCATTTCCAGGGTACCAGGAAAAGTAGTGTTCATGTGCCCCTCAAGGGAATAACTTCGAGAGTCGATACTAGCTTGGCTACTTCCCTGGAGATCTTTGATATCCTGCTCGGTTGCTCCCCTTTTCTTCCTAGATTTCGACAAAGAAAAACATCATCTCTTAGGCCCAATTTGGAAAAGGAGCAAGAGAAGCACGTTTACTCTTCTTATACTTTCCAAATATCTCAAATTTTACTTGTTATTTATTAATTTATGCCACATATATCTAAGAACCCTCTTGTGTGAGATCTCCGAGAACCCTCTTGTACCCCTGTGGTGGATAAAAATTGGCTTACCGTGGTTCGAACCCACCACAACCGATTTGGGCACTCTCGAATGGTACTTGTTAGAGTACACAGAGGAAAAAAATATTTTTCAGGTTAGGAGCACCTATGGGTGTCGGCTTAAGACCCTTGGGCGTGAGAATTATCCGTGGAATGGGTAAGAAAGACCGATAGAGGATAATTGTTGGGATAGTGGATGGAGGTGTTGTGCAGAGAACAACTGCGGCGTGATAGGAAGGACCGACAGAGGATAACTGTCGGGATAGTGGATGGAGATGTCACACAAAGGACAATTGCGGACGTGTTGATGCACTAGCAGAGGAGAACTACCTAGTGCGGTAATGCAGTGTGTGTGCTCTGAGGGTTAGGGCTGTTATTGCACGATCTGCATGCGCCAGATCTGTTGTAATAGCCATGATCATCGATGTTGGTCGGTTAGGATTGCATGCTGTGAAATTTGCCACCGTCCATAACTGCATGCGCTGATAGGAGCGTTACATGTTATGAACGTTGGGAGGATGGAACGGCGTAACGGCAGACAGAGATCTCAGCAGACTACAATTTGGAGCTTCTAACTCGAGGTTGGAGACCTCGAATTGTGGAAGGTTCCGGAGTGGTAAGATCTTCGGAGAGTTGCTCCGGGATGGCAAAGAGTGGTGGAGTCTCCAAGATGGACTCTGGGGGTTATGGATCTCTTAGGGGAAGCACTTGGTAATTAGGACACATGTCATCATCTTAATGCGTGCCAAATTTTGACCACTATAGATGTCCCTTGCTTCTCCACTTGCCGGAGTCTGTGGAAGGGAAGTCAGGGAAGTGATGATACTCGGATAAATTATCAATGCTTTAAAACTTATTATGATGCTTGCAGGCAGAAGAGTGTGCGACAGATCTCTTTGGATTATTGTGGATCTTTTGGAATTAATTGTGGGTTTGCACAGCTGGCTTCCAGTTGTCACATCAGGCAGCTGAATCTCTAAAAGCTTGAGTCTTGTCTCTTCGAATCCTGGCGTTATTATGACTATGATTGTATAGTTTTATGGTTTAACGATGACTGATCTTCTGACTTTACTGTTGATCGAAAATCTCAGGATTGTAAGCCAGCTTTTCAGGGATTGAAATTTGAATTGGAGGCGGTTGGGCTTCTCGTTCGTCTATAAATAGAGAGCTCTGTGGGAGGAAATCATCTTTTGTCTTCTTCAAAAACCCTTGCTTCAAAACTTAATTTCTTCTTTTCTTGCTGCGCTGCCATGTCGTCCTCTTTTTTTCATCAGATGAAGAAAAAGGAGAGGGAGGAGAATGAGGACATGGTGATAGGCTCTCTTCTAGGGAGTCTGAAAAGTGTGTTGCATTAGTCGCCGTGAAGGGGCTGTTACAGTGCATTAGTTGCCGTAACAGGGTGTCACCAATCATCATCGAGGATGATAGGTAGGGTCCTTACTTCAACTAGATCGGGCGATCTGATTTTCAGGCTGCCTGATTTTGAGCGAGCAATCTTTGAGCTTGAGGCCATTCGCCTTTTTCAAGATGGCGTATACGAGGGAGGAGAAGGAGCTCATCGACTGGGTGCGTCGGTGAATTGCTTCTCACCCTAGAGTCTGTAGCTCTTCCTCAGAGCACCTTGGAAGGGATGTGATACCATTACCTTCTTGTATGCCTTGCAGGTTTCGGCCTCTTGAGAGCTACCGCCTCGTTCTCGCAAGGTTTACTGGGAGTCTTCATTTTGCCTCCTTAAAGAGACACGGAGGTTGGGCATATGATTGTCTGTTCATGAGTCACGGCGTGGATGAAGTTAGGCGACTACTTTCAGGAGGTATTTCCTGATAAACATATCTTTGTCCAACATCGGGGGTCTGTTAATGGTGCTAGGACTGGAGCGTTTAGATCTGGATGAACAGTTGGTGGTGGATGTTCATGGAATAGAGGCCATTGTTACTCGGTCCACGGAAAAGCGTCTTCCCCATCTTTAGATCCTTGATATAGAAAAAATTATGAAAAACACAAAGAAGTAGTTATTGTCACGAGTAAACTGATGAACAGAGAGAAAATTAGTGAAAATATCAGGACAGTGTAGGATATTAGAAAGCTTAAATGCAGAAGAGTTATGTGAACAAGTAGATGAGCCAATGTGGGATATGGGCAAACCTGCACCATTTTCTATAGCAACTTTGTCAACTCCATGATATGAGTCGTGAACCGTAAGATTTGCAAGATCGTTGGTGATGTGGTTGGATGCCCCAGTATTTGTGACCCAAGTGGATGCATCAATGTTGGTAGGTTTCCCGGTTGCTATCATGGCTGAGAGCTGTTTAGTTAGGACACACCCTTCATAGGCATGGTCCATTTGGTGGTAGCAGTTTAATGCCGTGTGTCGAGGACGATTGTAGATCTGACACACGACCACGCCTGCAGTCTTCGAAGGTAGGGCAGACGATGATGATGAGAAATTGGTGCGTCCACGCCCACAGAAGGAGGTTTCACGACCTCGGTTGTTATAGCTTTGACTCGAGGACACAGATTGTGTAGGAGCATACAATGCTGTTGGGGTAGCATCAAGAGCTGGAGAAGAGTGTGACTTCATCCTCAGTTTCGTACCAAGAAGAAGAGCCACAAGATCGTCATAGAAATCGGCGTGTCTTGGGCTTGTGCGAAGCTCACAGTGGATTCAAATGCCGGACCAATGTTGTTCATGATGATGGAGATGAGATCGTCATCATCGACTGGTTTTCCAACCAAGGCCAGATTGTCGGCAATGTGGGTAACTTTATCCACAAAGTCTGTGACAGAGAGGCCTTCACCTTTGATGTTGAACAACTTGTTGCGTAGGTGCATGATGCGATTGTGGGATTGAGAAGCATACTGTTTTTCAAGAGACACCCATGTCTCATGTGAGGACTTAAAGCGTGCCACCGTGGAGAGTACTGAAGGTGTGAGTGAGTTATTGATCCAACTCAACACAAGCTGATTCTTTTGCCGCCAATCTTCATACGCTGAATTGACTTCGGTGGTTGCCACACCGTTGTCACTTAATTTGAATTGTGATGGACACTTGACAGTTCCATCCACAATTCCATTAGAGTCTTCATGTTGAGGATGTGAGAGATTTGGGCTAACCATAATGGATAATTAGACCGATCAAGGCTGATCTTCAGAAAGCCGGTGAGGTTGGGTACAACATCGCTGGAGTTTGGTGTGAAAGTATCCATCGAGAATGAAGGGTAAATTTCAGTGGAGTACAGGATTGAATAAATTTTTTTAGTGGAATAATAGCTATGATACCATAAAGAAGTTTGTAATTAGGCTGGCAGTGATTTCAAACTACAGTATACCATTGTGGTAAATCTCTACTCTATTTATAGTGTTACAGACATATCAGTTTGTTACAGTTTGTTACAGGAGAAGATAGAAAATCATGAAGATGATCATGAGAATAGCATATTCTTGTTGTGATGTTGATCTCAACTGATTCTTGTTGTGATTCTGATTTTGAAGATCTGATTTTGTTGTTGTTGAGTCTGCTAATCATTTTATGGATTTGGTCAAGAGATTACTTCAGTTGAGAAATCTGGTAGAGACTTGATCTTCCTATCACTTGTCTATTTTTATTCCGGGAAATTTCTCTAAATCAAAATCACTACTTGGTATGAGATATCAAAAATACCCACGTGATGTAATGCTTAGGGGGAATAAAGTGTTATACACAAAAAGCAGATATAAGGTTATTCAAGTTTTGAAATGGGACCTTGATAGATAAAAAAAATTAAATGTCTCAAATTCACAACTTCCTTACATGGCATTCTACGTAGCACAAACATTTATATTGTGAAACCGTGGTAACCAAGCCCGGTTTCTCCCCCTCCCCCCCAACCCCCCAGTAAAAAGAAATGTTGTGAAGCCACGAGTCATCTCAAAACCATGTCAGACATGTGTCGAGACCCACAATCTTGTTGTGTCTACTTTTTAGAATTTGTTGTGTTTAAGACTCTGAGTTGGTATGTTATGTTTGTGTCAGCTTGTCTACACAGCATAAATGACAAAAAACAAATATGGCCTTGGATTCGTAATAAGAAGTACCGATTTGTGCAAAATCCGATTGCCTTGTAAACGATGGCTCATTTATTTAAGATATGCAATATGTGAAGCTTCTCAGTTATTTCCACCTGCATCTAGATTGCCTTAGATTCTACCTCTCTTTTATTTATTTTTATTTTTACTTATCTTTATTCTATAACAATTTCCAATAGTTCACATCCCCTAACCCAATCCTGATCCATGAGAGTCAAGGAGAGTGGAAATTATACCCGGTCAGAGTAATACAAAACAAGGAAGAGAACAAGAAAAAGGAGCCTCCTCAGATATCCGTCAAGTAGTCTGCCCAACTGTACTGAGATTGCCAATTCTGTTTTGAACGTTAGTTGTATGTTGTTTGCAAGCCAAAAGAAAACACTATCCAGATGTCGATCTCTAGTGTGAGCAAGTCCCATCTTTGAGTAGGATCAAGTTAATTTGAAGTGATTACATATCGGGGTTCTCCTCTATCCGAGTTTTGATCAATATTAGTCCTCATATTATTTCTTTCTTCTCTTTAGTCTATTTATCAGATATGAATATTTGTTTCTTCTACCTTTCTTTTTCATGAAATGTGTTTAATCTCAATTAAATGTTTTCTCACGATTTGGGATAAAATCTATTCAATTTGGCATAATTTTTCTCCATACTCAATCACGAAGTCATCTCCGCTCTTGTTTGATCTTCATTTCCTGTTGTAGGTGACAGCCAAGGCCATCTATTCAGCCATTGCGAACCAAGGAGTGACACACTTCTGCGCTGCCCCAGTTGTACTCAACTCCATTGTTAACGCCCCAAAGAACGAAACCATCACCCCCCTCCCCCGCACTGTCAACGTGATGACCGCCGGTGCTGCCCCACCAGCCTCTCTGCTTGCCGCAATGTCCCGCCTTGGCTTCCGTGTCACCCACACGTACGGCCTGTCTGAGACCTACGGTCCATCCACCGTCTGCACATGGAAGCCTGAGTGGGATAAACTTCCACCTGAGACCCAGGCCCGCCTCAGTGCCCGCCAAGGTGTCCGCTACATCGGTTTAGAAGGTCTTGACATTGTTGATCTGAAGACAATGATCCCAGTCCCCGCAGACGGTAAGACTATGGGTGAAATAGTCATGAGAGGCAATTTAGTCATGAAAGGATACTTGAAGAACCCAAAGGCTAACGAAGAGGCCTTTGCCAACGGTTGGTATCATTCCGGTGATTTGGGAGTGAAGCACACGGACGGATACATAGAAGTAAAGGACCGGGCGAAGGATATTATCATATCAGGAGGTGAAAACATCAGTAGTCTGGAGGTAGAGAGCATTCTGTACTTGCACCCCGCAGTGCTGGAGGCTTCGGTGGTGGCTCGGGCGGATGAGAGGTGGGGTGAATCGCCTTGTGCGTTTGTGACGCTGAAGGAGGGCGTTGACAGGTTGAAGGAAGGTGAGGCGGCCGAGAATATAATCAGGTTTTGCAAGGAGAGGATGCCAGCCTACTGGGTTCCGAAATCGGTGGTGTTTGGGCCGTTGCCGAAGACGGCCACGGGGAAGGTGCAGAAGCATTTGCTGAGGGCCAAGGCCAAGGAGATGGGGCCTGTGAGGTACAGCAGGTTATAAGTTGCCTGTAAACGAGTCTGATATTGGTACGAAGTGTTCCTGATGAATGCTAGAGTACTTTGCATAAGCAGGCTGTTTCTGTTACATTGAGTCTCTCATGTCATATGTACTGCTGGAATCAACAGTAGCGTAAATAATGAGAATGACAATGTCTCTGCAAAATGATAAATTATGTGTCAAGTGTTGGAAATGACAATCTGATTCTTACTTTATATACACATTGTCTGAGTTAAAAAGGTTTAAGATTGTTGTTCATTTGTAGAGATGAACCTTCTGACAGAGCTGAACGAAGAACTAATTGGCGTCACGAGGTCACTGAATGCCTATGTACTGTGCTCAAGAATCCTAATTTAGAATTTTTCTTTTTGGTGCAAATCACTGTCTAGAATTGGGTGGTTTGAGATTGGATTGTGCATATAATGACTTGCTTGGTGTGAATGTGAATTTTTTTGCTTTTTTGAGACATTCATGTCAGATAAGAGAGAAGAATCAGTTCAACTAGTTGAAGGGGTCGAGAGAGAGAGAGAGAGAGAGAGAGATCTTGTTATGTTGGCAATCTGAGAATTCTCAACTTTTAAACACTCACAAAAAAGATGAAGAAGATATCATATTTTGTTCGGATTGGTTGGCTGAGTTTGGTTTTTATGAGACTAGAAAGGATAGAGTTGGCCCCAGCACACATCCCTAGATCTAAGGATCACGAGTCCATGACCAAAAATTCATGATGTGATGTCTTGGTTTGTCTGCGAGTCCAGTCAAATTGATCGCAATCCCAACTCCGAAAAAATCAGAGGGTTGCAATAGCTCATTTATTGAATTAAACTGTTCTTTCACTATTGCGATAACACTTACTCCATTTCATAGTCCTAGAAATTAGAGCTGTAAAAAAACATTCTCTTGTTGGAAATAGAATTGTGCCCAAATTGATCACAACTTTAATTTTAGCTAGTATCAAGTGACGCAGATAAGGAAGCGAATAACGCCGGTTAGATCTCGCTCTAACGCCAATAACCTCTAAAAAATGCTTTCAGGTCGGGGATAATATTTGAACTCATGAGCAAAAGAATAACTCCTCGAATCTACGAGCAAATAAAAGGAAAAAACTCAAAGTTTATTAAATTAAAATTCAATGAATAAAATTACAAAGATGAAATGTCCTTAAATAGGCTCAAAACTAGAGTACTGACCTATCTAGGATTCTTAAAGAAAATTAAAAAAATAATTCGGAGTTCAAATCAAATCTGAAAACTAAATCCTAAATCGACTCTGAAACTGCTGATACGTGATTGGCGGTCGAACGCTAGTCAAAAGTGTACATTGTCGGTCGACCGGGCGGTCGACCGACTAAGAGACTCAGTTTTCTGTTCTTTTAAATCGGTCAACCAGGCGGTCGACCGGCAACAATGGTCACTTCTCTTTTTTTGGCCGTCGACCGAGCGATCGACCGGCGGCTTCAACTTGATTTCTCGGTCGATCGGGCGGTGGACCAAGAACTATGTCAGCTTGCTGTTGAACCTTAATCGCCCGCTTCTTGCTTTAGTTGATCTCCTATATCAGTCCCTCCCTCTTTAAGAGAACTTGGCCTTGAGTTATAATCATAATAGAGCTATTCGGTAGGGTGATAGTCGTAGAGATCTGCCACATTAAATGTCTTGGATATCGCCATATCGCTAGGAAGATCTACGACATAGGCGTTATCACTGATCTTTTTCACGATCTTGAATGGCCCATACTTCTTTGGCTTCAACTTGTTGTAGGATACAACAGGAATTCTCTCTCTTCTCAAATACACCATCACCATGTCTCCTTCTTCGAAGACTTTCTCTCATCTTTTCTTGTCAGTTGTTGTCTTATACTTCGCATTAGATTTCTATATCTTCAATCGAACTGACTCTTGAATATCAAGAACTTGTTCAGCCATGGCACTAGCTGCACTACTAAACTTCTCTCTAATAGGTAGCTTGGCTAACTTTAGGAGATAATGTGGTACTTCATATAGACTATAGCAAAAGGCGACATACTCGTTGAACTGTGGACTGTGCTGTTGTAAGCAAACTTCGCTTGAGGCAAATCTTGATCCCATGCTTTTGGTTTATCTCCACATATGCTTTTCAACAAGTTGCCTAAGGTGCGATTGATAACTTCCGTTTGTCCATCAGTTTGAGGATGCGTCTGCCACTATACACTTCAGTGTTGTGTCAAATCTCTTCCATAGAGTAGTCCAAAAAGTAGCTAAGAACTTGTTATCCTGATTCGAAACAATGAAACTCGCACACCATTCAATCACACAACCTCTTGGAAGAATAACTTGGCCACGTGCGGTGCGTCGGAAGTCTTCAGGTAAGGAATAAAGTGTGTCATCTAGAAAAATCGATCAGCCACAACGAAAATGGAATCTACTCCTTTTTGTGTGCGAGAAAGTCCCAACACGAAATCCATGCTTAAGTCTTCCCAATTATCTTTAAGGAACGGGTAAGGGTGTATACAAACCTACATTTTGAGCTTATCCTTCAGCAATTTGGCAAATCGGACAACTCCTCACAATTGTAGCCACGTTCTTTCTCAATTGAGGCCAATAATACCTCTCTTCAAGACTATTCGTTCTCTTGTCTCTTCCAAAGTGTCCTCCTAGTTCGCATCCATGCAAATCTTGAATGATCTTCTCTCTCAAAGAAGTCCTTGGAACACAAAGCCGATTTCCTTTAAAAAGAAAACCCTCCATAATATGATAGTCATGTGCGGGTTGCTTCTTCGAACACTTCTCCCGACTCTCCTCAAAATCTTCATCTTTCTAATATAACTCCTTTAAGAAATCAAAACCAATGATCTCATTTTGCAAAGAAACCAATAATGAGACTCTCCTACTCAATGCATCGGAAACTTTGTTGTCAACAACGTATTTGTGTCGTATCACAAAGTTGAATTGTTCAAAATAAGATGCCCACCTTGCATGCATCTTGTTGGTGTGCTTTGGTTTTTGAAATGTTGGAATTGATGGTCTGAATAGAGCACGAAGTCACAAGGTATAAGATAGCTCTCTCAAGTCTTCTAAGAATGATACACTGCATACAATTCTTACTCACAAGTAGAACACTTTTGCCTTGCTTCATTCAACTTTTTACGTATAAAAACAATAGGCCTCTTCTCTTGCGAGAGAACCGCTCTAATGCCAACTCCACAAGCATTGCTCTCTAGTTCGAATACCTTTTCAAAATTATGAAAAGCTAATATGGGAGTATTGGTAAGCTTATCCTTGATTAGTGCTAAAGCTTTGTCGGCCGCCTCAGTCCAAAGAAAAGGACTTGTCATCTTCAAGCAATTGGTGATAGGTGCCACCAAATTACTAAAATTTTGGATGAAATGTCGGTAGAAAGTAGCTGAATCATAAAAACTCCCCACCTCTGTGACACTCTTAGGTATAAATCACTCCCGTATTGTCTTTACCTTGTCTTCGTCAACATGAAATCCTTGAGAGCTTATTACAAACCCTCAGAATATCAAGGTACTAGTCATGAAACTGCGCTTCTTCAAGTTGATATACAACTCGTTGTCTTGTAGAATCATCAACACCTCCCGTAGGTGTTGCATATGTTCATCTTCACTCGAACTATAAATAAAGATGTCGTCAAAATAGACAACCGCGAACTTCCCTAAGAATGGCCTTAATACTTGGTTCATCAATCTCATGAAAATGCTAGGAGCATTTGATAGTCCAAAATGCATAACCATCAACTCATATAATCCCTATAGAGTCTTGAACATCGTCTTCCATTCATCTTCCACCTAATGCGAATTTAATAATTGCCACTCTTTAGATCGATCTTTGAAAACATGCACGATCCTCCCAATCGATCTAACATATCATTAAGGCGAGATGGGAAACCGATATTGAATAGTGATCTTGTTGATGGCTCGATTATCCACACACATGCACCAACTTCCATCATTCTTTGGTATCAAAAGAGCTAGTACCACACACAAACTCATGCTCTCTAATGTGTCCTTTGTGTATCAACTCTTTGTCCTTCGCGGTTAGAATTTTGCTCTCCTTAGGATGTGAGAGGCTAGGTAGACTTGCTCCAAGAATAAGATTAACGTGGTGCTGGATATCTCTCATAGTGGTAGTCCCTCCGGAAGCTCGTCATAAACAACTATCTTGAACTCTTCCAACATAGGCTTCATTTTCTTGGGAACTTCAATGGATGAAGCGACTTTTTTTTTTTTTACCACTAAAGCCAATCTTTACTTTCTCTTTTGATTCCACTAAGAACTTACCTCGGTTGCATATGAATATGAGTTTTGACTTCTTTTCTTCTGCCGGCTTTGAATCCGGTGGAATAGGCTTCATGGCGATCCTCTTGCCCTCCTAAGTGAACATGTAGATGTTCTTCTTGTCTTGATAGGTAGCATCAACGTCATGTTTCTATGGTCTCCCCAAAAGTATGTGACATGCCTCCATATCGACAACATCACAAGCATAAAACTTGCAAATTGAAATAGGGACATGACAAAGATTTGTTACCTTGATGGAGGGGCCATTTTTGATCTACTCAATAGTGTAAGGGTGAGGGTGTAGTTCCGTCTCTAACTTCAAGTAGTCCACTAATGCACTAGAAATGATGTTCTCGCAACTTTTGTTATCGATGATGAGGTTGCACACCTTATTTTTGTAGGATCACCTAGAGGGGGGGTGAATAGGTGATGGCTAATCTAATGGTCACTTAATGCCAAATAACGCGGAATTAAAACTATTATGACCTAAACTAAACTATTTAAACTAAACACCACGTATAACACAAGAGTGTAGCCGAATTCCCCGTGAAGGGCTCTGGACTAACTCTCCTCTAGATTCTCCTAGATAAGGGTTGAGGTGCCGCGTTGGCTCTCTTGGTTGAATACAAGTGTTAGCAAACAATCCCCAAGCATATATCAATTAAGCACAATATGAATATCAAGCATGTAAGGATAAGCACAATAAAAGTATGCAAGATATAAACAAGGAGATAGAGAGAGAGAGTGAGCAATCGCAAACACAAGGGATTTGTTTCGAGATTCGAGCACACTTGCTTTACATCTCCGCCTTCGACACACGAAGAATTTCCACTATAATCGATCCCACCGGATCACTCGGTGCCGCAACACCTACAACGAGTTCCCACTAGAACTCCTTGGACTCTCTAGCCCTACACACCGCAAGCCCACCGGCTCGCCGAGGCCGCACCTCAAACAAGAGTTCACACACGAACTCGAAACAACCGCGAACGCACTCGTCCGCCTCCTCAAGAAACAAGAAAAGATCTCTTGGTGATCTAAACACTTTGATCACCAATAAAAACTCTCAAACCAAAACCCTATAGGTAGATATAGCAATGGATGGCTCAAGTGGGTGTGTGAGAAAACAAGGATGAAAATTGTGGAGGAAAACTCAAAGAATCACTTTTAACACTCTTGATAAAAACTTCCCTTTTGATAGAAATATTTGCTCTCAATTTTGTGAAGAAAAACCTCTTAAAAGAATAGGAAAAACTGGCTTAAAAACTCTCCAAAAATCTTAATCAAAACAACCCCCAAATGCCCCTTTTTATAGAGCTAGAAAAACTAGTCGTTGGGGTCTGACAGAGCTGTCGGTCGACCGCCCGGTCGACCGCCAACGGTCAGAAATCCGACCGTTGGGGCAGCGGTCGATCGGTCGGTCGACCGAGGCCAGGATACAGGGAGCAAGTCTCTCTGTCCGGTCGACCGTTCGGCCGACCGGGGCCTTTCCAGAGAGCAGAGCTCTCTGGACAGTCGACCGGGTCGGTCGACCGGCCCTCCTGTCAGAACTGGGCGTGCACGTTTGTGCACGTCGGTCGACCGCCTTCAGGCTTCGGTCGACCGGTCGGTCCCAGGATAGAACTGTTAAGGGATTTAAAACTAGGTCTTTTTGATTGAAATAAAATCCCATAAAATCACAGAAAATCTACAAAAATAGTTTTACCAATATACTTTGATAAACAAATATGCTTGCACAAAATCAAGGCATGTTACAAATGATTTGGACTATTTTTGTAATATAGAAAAATTGGCTCAAATGAAAAACAATATTTTCCCAAACTTGATTTTTCAAACTTCTCCAAATACAAAAACAAGATATTTAAACTCATTTGAAGCATAGAGTGTATGGATATGATCCACTACACAAACATGGTGAAATATCTATGTTTTTGACATTAAGCTCTAAATTGGTTTTGGTTAAAAACATGTAAATTTTGAATACCAAAAACCAAACATGTATTTTTCTAAAATAAAAATCTTTTATAAAAACAAACTAAAACAAGAGTGTGTGTGTATATGATATACTTGAGCAATCCACCAACTATTCTATCATTTACATTTTATCTAAAACAAAATCTTACTAAAACAAACCTAAACACAAGTCTTCATCTTCTTGAAGTCTTCACTTGAAGCCTTCTTGACTTGGTCCAAACACGATCCAATGGCTCTTGGATCAAACCGTGCTAGCTCCAAAACTTGACTTCAAATCCTTTGTTGAAGCTACACACCTACTAAGATCTTGATCATAAGTCTGAAACTAATTAAACACAAGATCATTAGTACAATAACCACATGAGTTGATCATTATCAAAACTAGAGTGATGGGCCTTCGGGCCAACAATCTCCCCTTTTTGATGATGACAAAACTCATGAAGTTATATATGCATGGATTAAAGTAAAGCTTCAAAGAAGCTCCCCCTTAACTCATGCATCACAAATAAATAATAAATATGCAATGAATGTACACAAACATGTATGCAAATGTATGGAGATAAAACAAATCAAATTCTTTTCTCCTATTTGCAAAACAAAACATATATGCATAAACACAAATACTACTCCCCCTTAAGTAAGGAAAACATCTTAAGCAAGGAAAACATGCATATATCTCAAATACTTCTTCCCCTTTTTGTCAATCATCAACAAAGGGGTTAAAGTAAAAACAAAATCAAATAAATTTTTCTCCCCCTTTTTGTCCGAAACATAGAATCAATAAAGGGGTAATCAATAAAAGGTTATATGCGATATACATTCATGAAGAGGAAGACGCTAAGTTAGCTTCCCTACACATATGCATTACATGAAGAAGGGATGACAAGCCCCAATTCACATAACACATATTATGTAATGCATAAGAGGAGATGTGAAGCTCCCCCTACACACATGTATCACATAAAGAAGAGTTGTCAAGCTCCTCAATATACAATACACTCAACATGAATCTATATGTAGAAGAAATGTTAAGCTCTCCTTGCATATAGGCAATACAACTCAAAAATCTTTTGATTTTTCTTATAAAACAAAATTTTGAATTTTCTCAATAAAACAAATCTTGAGAATTTTTCTTAAAATTTTTATTTTCTTATCATAAACAACTTTGTGCTTTAAACATGTAAAATAATTTTAACTCAAGCACAAATAACTCATATATATGTATGAAAAATGAGTATACCAATTGAAATTGATACATACATATATAAGAAAACAAAATATGAGTATATACAAAAATAGAGTCAAATTGATACCAATTGAAATGATTCAATGATACCAATTGAAACAATAATAGGATCATGTGTATAACTCATAAAACATTGAAGAATAAATAACTAGTTAAATTAATTTTTGAAAAACTAGTTAAAGATCCTTCAAAAACATGAAACCAAAACATATGTATTTCATGAATCATACCAATTACACAAGAATTGACACTCGATCTATAAAGCTCAAAAATATGTTCATGAATCAAAGTCATGACAAACAAATAAAGTGTGAGTGTTCAAAGATTATGTAAATAGTATTTTCATGAAAATAGTCAATAAGCTCAAAAAGAACATGAATCTTTTATTTTTATCAAACAAAACAAAAAAAATTCATTTTTCATTAAAACAAAACAAACTTCTAAGTATATGTATGATTTATCTAAATCTAACAATATGCATACATATCCCAAACATAAAAGAGTTTATTAAAGGTATTTGCATAAAGGCAAGAGACTCACGGGTATACATGTATATTTATTAGATTTGAATAAAAATTACATATACATGAAGTAAAACATGAAAATTGGCAAAACAAGTATAAATGAAAGAATCATCAAATCTGGCTATACATGTGCATATAGTGAATACAAATGAACATGAAGTGCAAACATATATAAATCAATTTGTTGTTCACTATTTGTACATGTATAACAACAAGTTTTGATAAACACTACATTTAAACTAGTATTTACCACATGAAGCACAAAAACAAATAAAACATGGACATGCTATATGATATTACAAATGAATAAGCATGTAAATAAAATAAGAGTTTAGAAATAGTTACCAACTAAGGAACTATGTTCAAAAACTCCAAACATGGTGGTTGACCCACCAAACCTCCTTGATAGCGATGCATTTATATATGTGTCCATCAAGTCCAAGTGCATCCACCATCAAGGTACCATTTCTCTCACGTCGTGTGAGAGCCCTCACCTACATCAAAAACACAAGGTGGGGGTTTTGGTACTCATTTTCTTTTGGGTCCTTGGGGGTTAGTCTTATAAGGAACATTTTTATTAGCAAAATGTTTGGGTTCCTTGTCAAAATAAAATTTTGCTAAATGGCCTTTGCGGTCACAATGTGTACATTTGTACACCTTAGAATACTTATGTATGTGAGTGTGATCATGACGTGCAACATAAGCATATGCATGATGATGATGTGCATGAACATGTGGAGTTTGTTTCTTAGAAAACAACTTCTCCAATCTGGTGTGATTAAATGCACATGAGCTCAAGGTGGAGCTCAAACAATTAATTTTATTTTTCAAAATTTTAATCTCACTATTATCAATGGTGGCATGTAAAGCATGGTGAGATTGAGAATCATTTTTCTTTTTCTTTTTAGAAAAATTTTCTTTTTCACAAAATTTTCCTTTTAAACAAGAGTTTTCTTGAAAAACAACTTCTTTTTGTTTTTTCACCAAAACAATTTTATTTTTCAATTTGTGTTTCCTTCACAAAGATCATCCAATTTTGAAAGTAAGGAACATTTTCATTTTTCAAAATTTATTTCTTTTTCTAAACATGGAATTTTATTTTTGAAAGAATCATTTTCCTTATGCATGCAATCAAATTTCTTTTTCAAAATTTTATTATCTTTTCTAAGCATGTCATATTTCTCAAGTAATTGTTGGCAAAATGAAGTGAGCTCATCATATGACATGTTATCATCTTCTACCTCGGATTCGGTAGTTACCTCAAGGGGGTTATCCCCTTGGACCATATAGCACTTGTTGGAGACTTCACTTCCAACATCCGAATCGCTCCCTGCATAATATAGATTTTTTTCACCAAGGGAGATGAGGGTGTTCCATGCTACAAAAGCCAAATCAAGATTAGCAACCCTAGATAAATAATCATCATTTAGGGTAGATCTTAAAGCATGTAAGGCTTTTGTATTAGCCTCAATATTCTTACCATTTAAACAATATGCATCATTAGTTGTGGCAAGATAGACATGAATGCCTAGGGCTTTGAGGTACAAAGACATCTTAACCTTCCAAATTTGGATGTTAAGAATGTCAAACATGGGTGGTGACATGAAGTCCATGGTGTGTGTACAAAAATATTGTGATTAGCCTAAAAAGAGGATCTTTAACTCTAGGTTGTAAGACTCAAATTCAGAGCATTTGGCTCTGATACCAATTGTAGGATCACTTAGAGGGGGGGTGAATAGGTGATGGCTAATCTAATGGTCACTTAATGCCAAATAATGCGGAATTAAAAACTATTATGACCTAAACTAAACTATTTAAACTAAACACCACGTATAACACAAGAGTGTAGCCGAATTCCCCGTGAAGGGCTCTGGACTAACTCCTCTAGATTCCCCTAGATAAGGGTTGAGGTGCCGCGTTGGCTCTCTTGGTTGAATACAAGTGTTAGCAAACAATCCTCAAGCATATATCAATTAAGCACAATATGAATATCAAGCATGTAAGGATAAGCACAATAAAAGTATGTAAGATATAAACAAGGAGATAGAGAGAGAGTGTGAGCAATCGCAAACACAAGGGATTTGTTTCGAGATTCGAGCACACTTGCTCTACATCCCCGCCTTCGACACACGAAGGATTTCCACTATAATCGATCCCACCGGATCACTCGGTGCCGCAACACCTACAACGAGTTCCCACTAGAACTCCTTGGACTCTCTAGCCCGTACACACCGCAAGCCCACCGGCTCGCCGAGGCCGCACCTCAAACAAGAGTTCACACACGAACTCGAAACAACGCGAACGCACTCGTCCGCCTCCTCAAGAAACAAGAAAAGATCTCTTGGTGATCTAAACACTTTTATCACCAATAAAAACTCTCACAACAAAACCCTATAGGTAGATATAGCAATGGATGGCTCAAGTGGGTGTGTGAGAAAACAAGGATGAAAATTGTGTAGGAAAACTCAAAGAATCACTTTTAACACTCTTGATAAAAACTTCCCTTTTGATAGGAAATATTTGCTCTCAATTTTGTGTAGAAAAACCTCTTAAAAGAATAGGAAAAACTGGCTTAAAAACTCTCCAAAAATCTTAATCAAAACAGCCCCAAATGCCCCTTTTTATAGAGCTAGAAAAACTAGCCGTTGGGGTCTGACAGAGCTGTCGGTCGACCGTCTGGTCGACCGCCAACGGTTACAAATCCGACCGTTGGGGCAGTGGTCGACTGGTCGGTCGACCGAGGCCAGGATACAGAGAGCAAGTCTCTCTGTCCGGTCGACCGGTCAGCCGACCGGGGCCTTTCCAGAGAGTAGAGCTCTCTGGACGGTCGACCGGGTCGGTCGACCGGTCCTCCTGCCAGAACTGGGCGTGCACGTCTGTGCACGTCGGTCGACCGCTCGGTCGACCACCTTCAGGCTTCGGTCGACCGGTCGGTCGACCGGCTGAAGCCAGGACAGAACTGATAAGGGATTTAAAACTAGGTCTTTTGATTGAAATAAAATCCCATAAAATCGCAGAAAATTTACAAAAATAGTTTTACCAATATACTTTGATAAACAAACATACTTGCACAAAATCAAGGCATGTTACAAATGATTTGGACTATTTTTTTAATATGAAAAAATTGGCTCAAATGAAAAACAGTATTTTCCAAAACTTGATTTTTCAAACTTCTCCAAATACAAAAACTAGATATTTAAACTCATTTGAAGCATAGAGTGTACGGATATGATCCACTACACAAACATGGTGAAATATCTATGTTTTTGACATTAAGCTCTAAATTGGTTTTGGTTAAAAACATGTAAACTTTGAATACCAAAAACCAAACATGTATTTTTCTAAAATAAAAATCTTTTATAAAAACAAACTAAAACAAGAGTGTGTATGTATATGATATACTTGAGCAATCCACCAACTATTCTATCCTTTACATTTTATCTAAAACAAAATCTTACTAAAACAAACCTAGACACAAGTCTTCATCTTCTTGAAGTCTTCATTTGAAGCCTTCTTGACTTGGTCCAAATACGATCCAATGGCTCTGGATCAAACCGTGCTAGCTCCAAAACTTGACTTCAAATCCTTTGTTGAAGCTACACATCTACTAAGATCTTGATCATAAATCTGAAACTAATTAAACACAAGATCATTAGTACAATAACTACATGAGTTGATCATCATCAAAACTAGAGTGATGGGCCTTCGGGCCAACAATTTTTGACGGAACATCTTGAGTAGAATATTTAATGTTGTTGTGTAGTGTCGGAAGCCTTTGGTTGCATAACAACCGTTGTACCATGCAGGTTGCTGACTCTCCATACTTTTCGGCAATGTCGGAGTCTTCCAGCTCAGTCTCAATTTTCACTTCGTCTTCATCCTCACTCTGCCACATTGACTTGCCTCCTCCTTGGATACTCATTGGACTTATATCCAGGTTCACATACCTATAACACTTGCTAACACCTGGCCTGGCATATGAATTCTCCTTATCCTTTATAGTGGGGGTTATCGTCGTCACTGGGTTTGTTGTAGGGGCGTCGGTTGCCTTATTGGCTGGAGGTTGATCGCCTGATGTGAAACTCTGCTGAGTTCTTGTACTGCTGGATGTCTTCTCTGCTATACTCCCAAAAAGTGAATCTTTATTTTGCAATCTCTCAATCTTTATGGCCTTGTTGTGGGCTTCATCAACAAAGAACACGTCATGAAGGATCATGCATTCTTGGATGGGGTCATTTAAACTGCTGATGTACTTTGCTGTTTGTTGTTCTTCCATTATGAATAGATCACATTGAAATGAGAGATGATAAAACTGTTGGAACTTGCTTTGATGATACATTTGTGAAGCCATTTCAATGGAGCTATATCTTACAAGCCTATTCAAGAGTTCGACATGATCAAGACTTCCCAAAGAGAGTTGTTGCTATTGATGTGTATTGTAATGATTAATAGTATGTTAAAGGCCTTGAAACACACTCACACATCATTACTCACTTAGTCGACTTATACCTCTTTGTAGTCGACTTATACATGGTATAGTCGACTTGACATTTTTCCTAGTCGACTAACATTTGTCCTGCAAAAATGTCAACTCTCTGTTTGTCACTATTAGTCGACTTAACAGTCTTTACAGTCGACTAATAACCTGATGTAGTCGACTTATACATTATTCTGGTCGACTAGTTTCAGTTTCCAGAATCTTGTCCTGTGTTTTTATCTTGACCTAGTTGACTTGACACCTTTTGTAGTCGACTAACCCAGTCTAAATTGCCCAACCTAGTCGACTAACCCCTACCCCAAGTCGACTAATGGCAGTTTCTGACTGTTGGACAGTTTTTATTTTCTGGTGTTTTATCCAACGTTATCCAACGATTATATATTCAAATTTGTCCTAATAACTACCCTAACTAACCATAGAGTTCAGTTATAAATAGGGTTGTTATCTTAGGCTAAAAATACCAATCCAAATCAAAAGTTTTTTGACCAAAAACTCTGTCAAAATTCTGATTTTCTGAAAACTTGTTTTCACTTTCTGTTTCTTCACCAATTCCTACTCTATTGTGAAGATTTCTGAAAGTTCACCTATAATAGCCCTTGTCCACGATCACATACAGACTCAAGACTTATAGGATCATTTGTAATCACTCAAAGAAGAGCATTGTACAAGAGCGTCTTCGGGTTGAAGAGAGTTTGTACAAGGTGTTGTGGTCTTCTTGGTTGTAAGAAGAGTTGTACACATTTGGCAAAGAGAATTTGTCAAGTGGTGTGCAAGGTGTTGATTTTGGGTGTACAAAGTCAAAGGATAAAGGAAAATCTCAAGCGGGTGGCTTGGGAACTGAATGTAGGTCACAAGGACCGAACCAGGATAAATCTCTTGTGTTTGCGCTTGTTTATCTTTTCTGAAATTTAATTTCCTTTGATTGTAAGTACTTTATTTTTATAATGCTAATATCTTTATTTGAGTGTTGACGTGTATTTTAGATCTAACAATAGGCATCATCTCAGGACCAACAATTGGTATCAGAACCCAGCCAGGCATATAAGCCCTGCATACCTAGTCAACAACCACACAAGGATGACAATGGAGTTTCCTTCATCACAATTCAAAGAAGGACATTCTACACAACGTCCACCGCTATTGACAGATCCAACTACAACTATTGAAAGTGTAGAATGAAGATCTACTTGCAATCGCTCAACTACGAACTTTGGAATATAGTAGAAGCAACGTACACCAAGCCGACAACCAACTACACCGCTTGGAGTGATGATCAAAAGAAGAATGCGAATCTTGATGCCAAAGTGATGAATGCTTTATTCTGTGCCTTAACCAAAGAAGAATTCAACCGTGTGTCAACAGCCACTTCTGCAAATCAAATATGACATACGCTACAGGTAACACATGAAGGCACAAATAAGGTTAAAGAATCTAAAATTTCTATTCTTGTCCATATGTTTGAACTTTTCAAAATGAAGGAGAATGAAACCATCTCAGAAATGGTTACAAGGTTCACCGACATAACAAATTCCTTAGCATCCCTTGGAAAGGGATACACCCAAGTCGAAAAATTTCGCAAGATCCTTCGTGCACTCACACCAGATTGGGAGAAGAAGACAACTGCAATAGAAGAAGCGAATGATCTCTCAACAATGTCGCTAGAAAACCTTATTGGTAATCTAATGGCATATGAAGTGCAACTCGAAGACAGAAAGAAGGATGAACAACAATCTCTCTCAAAGAAGAAGAACTTGCCTTCCATGCATCCTCAGACACGGACAATTCAGATGACGATGAAGAGGAGATGGCAATGCTTTCAAGAAAATTCAGAAAATTCTTGAAGCAAGGTAAGTTTAAATGTTTTAATTGTAATAAAACATGTCATATAAAGAAGGATTGCTCATTGCTTAAAAATAAAGGTAAATTCAAGAGCAAAAAGTTCAGAAAGAAGAAAGACTACAAAGCTTCATGGGAAAATAGTGATTCCTCTTCCTCTGACGAAAAAGAAGCCACTGAACATACCAACATCTGTTACATGGCGCTAGAAGAAGATGAGGTACAATATACTGAACTTTTAGATGCATTCCATGAATTATACAATGATCTTAAGAATGAAAAGATAAAGAATAAAGTTTTGATAAAAGAAAAT
The DNA here is from genome assembly GCA_038442645.1 of Agave tequilana. Taxonomy (NCBI): domain Eukaryota; kingdom Viridiplantae; phylum Streptophyta; class Magnoliopsida; order Asparagales; family Asparagaceae; genus Agave; species Agave tequilana. The sequence goes on along the minus strand of JAVJIF010005149.1, from coordinate 28,311 downwards.
GAAAACTTTTCAAAGAAAATTCTTGTTATGCTTCTCAAATTTCTTCTATAAATCTCAAAAAGATGATTTTAAAAAAGTGATATCATCATTGAAAAAAAGACAATGAGAATTTATTACAAAATAATGTTTTATTGAAAAGAGAAACTATGGCTTTAAATGAAAGGATTTCTGTTTTAGATAAAGACATGTCATTTTCAAAATGAAGTATGAAGAGATTTTGAAAAATGTGACTAAATTTAATCAAGGAAAAAAAGTTAAATGATTTGTTATCATATCAAAAGATGTCACATAATCATTATGGTCTTGGATTTTTTGAAAAATCTACATATGTTAGTAATCCATATAATTCTTTTGTGAAAAGAAATACTGATATTATTTCAAAAAGAATTAAGAACAAGTTTATATGGATTTCTAACAAATTAAGCATTGTTGATAAAAATACTTATATTGCATCATACATTCATGATATATGTAATTATGCAATTATGTGTATACTAACAGATGGAAACCAAATTCAAATTGGGTTTGGTCTCCTAAAGGTTAATGCTTTGATTTTATTATGATTGGTACCATTCTAATGTTTATCTTTCAGGTACCATATAAGAAGTTTGATAAGAAAAATATTTCAGACCATTTATTATATATATTTGTTATAATATATTTTTGCAGGGGGAGAGCACATGTTTTTCTATATCTGTTATAACATGTTTTCTACAGGGGGATAACATATAACATATTTTCTGCAGGGGGAGTTTTCATGCACACAAAGTGTCATTAGCAAAAAGGGGGAGAATGTTGGAACTTGCTTTTGATGATACATTTGTGAAGCCATTTCAATGGAGCTCTATCTTACAAGCCTATTCAAGAGTTCTACATGATCAAGACTTCCCAAAGAGAGTTGCTATTGATGTGTATTGTAATGATTAATAGTATGTAAAGGCCTTAAAAACACACACACACACATCATTACTCACTTAGTCAACTTATACCTCTTTGTAGTCGACTTATACATGGTATAGTCGACTTGACATTTTCCCTAGTCGACTAACATTTATCCTGTAAAAATGCCAACTCTCTGTTTGTCACTATTAGTCGACTTAACAGTCTTTATAGTCGACTAATAACTTGATGTAGTCGACTTATACATTGTTCTGGTCGACTAGTTTCAGTTTCCAGAATCTTGTCCTGTGTTTTTATCTTGACCTAGTCGACTTGACACCTTTGTAGTCGACTAACCCAGTCTAAATTGCCCAACCTAGTCGACTAACCCTACCCCAAATCGACTAATGGCAGTTTCTGACTGTTGGACAGTTTCTATTTTCTGGTGTTTTATCCAACGTTATCCAACGATTATATATTCAAATTTGTCCTAATAACTACCCTAACTAACCATAGAGTTCAGCTATAAATAAGGTTGTTATCTTAGGCTAAAAACACCAATCCAAATCAAAAGTTTTCTGACTAAAAACTCTGTCAAAATTCTGGTTTTCTGAAACTTGTTTTCACTTTCTGTTTCTTCACCAATTCCTACTCTATTGTGAAGATTTCTGAATGTCCATCTATAATAGCTCTTGTCCACGATCACATACAGACTCACGACTTATAGGATCATTTGTAATCACTCAAAGAAGAGCATTGTACAAGAGCGTCTTCGAGTTGAAGAGAGTTTGAATAAGGTGTTGTGGTCTTCTTGATTGTAAGAAGAGTTGTACACATTTGGTAAAGGGGATTTGTCAAGTGGTGTGCAAGGTGTTGATTTTGGGTGTACAAAGTCAAATGATAAAGGAAAATCTCAAGCGAGTGGCTTAGGGACTGGATGTAGGTCACGAGGACTGAATCAGGATAAATCTCTTGTGTTTGCACTTGTTTATCTTTTCTGAGATTTAATTTCCTTTTAATGCAAGTACTTTATTTTTATAACGCTAATATCTTTGTTTGAGTGTTGACGTGTATTTTAGATCCAACAATAGGCATCATCTCGGCACCAACAAGAACTCCTCCGTGTACGCTGCAACAATCTTTGTACCTTGTTTGTAGTGTTCAAATTGATTGTTAAAGATTTGTTGATAATCGGGTGGAAGGAATCTACTTTGTAGGAGTTGCTTCATGCATCTTCATGTCATCACGGGTGGCTTGCCTTGGCATCTTCTTATGATTTGTATTTGGTTCCACCATGTGGCTGCTCCTCTCTTGAGCATGTATGCCACGAACTTGACATGCATCTCCTCGGGGATGTAAGCCATGTCAAAAAACTTCTCCACTTTATAGACCCAATGCAAGAAAGATTCGATATCAAGGTTCTCACTAAAGGAAGAAATCTCGATCTTCATCCTATATTCATTAGGACTTGACTAATCTCCACCCTATCATGATTAGGAAAAGAAAATCCTCCTCTCCTGTTAGAATTAGGATTGGCCATCCGTCATAGTCTCACCCGTAAGCCATATTTCCATCGTAAGCTTCATCTTCAAAGTCGTCTTCTTGATAGAAGGGGTTATTCAATTCTTTCTCATCAAAAAGATCTTCATATTGAAATTTTCGTAGAGGACGCCTTGATGGTGGTTGTTGTTTGTGGCGGTCATTAATATAGTGGTGGTTGTTGGAGTGGATGTTGTTGTGGTGGTTGTTGCGACAGAGGTTGAGTTGATTGACAATCATGACCGCTTTGGTACGTACCATTGGCTAATTTCGATCATCAATCTTGAGAGACAACTTCTTGATCTCTTGGACCATAAGGTCCAAAGTAGATTTTATAATGCAAATGTCTCATTTAACATTGCCTCCCTTTGTGGAAAGGGCGTTGCAAACCATCATCGTCTCCTGCCATCGTCGGAAAGTTGCCGAAGTTCTGATACCACCTGACGCAAACAAGAAAGTGAAAGACGCTAGGTAGATCTCATTCTAGCACCAACAAATCTTGAAGAACACCTTTAGGTTGAGGATAATACTCGAATTCACGAGTAAAAGAACAACAACGCAAATCCACGAGCAAATAAAAGGAAAAAACTCAAAGTTTATTAAATTAAATTTAATGAAAAAATTACAAGATACAATGACCTTAAATATGCTCAAAAATAGAGTACTAACCTATTTAAGATTCCTAAAGAAAATAAAAAAAATAATTCGGAGTTCAAATTGAATCCGCAAACTAAATCTTAAACTGATGGTCGATCGCTAGTCAAAAGTGTGTATTGCCAGTCGACCGGTTTAAGAGACCTAATTTTCTGTTTTTTTGTCGACCGACAACAATGGTCGGTTCTCTATTTTTTTGGCCGGTCGACCGAGCAGTCCACTGACTGTCTCAACTTGCTTTCTTGGTCGACCGGGTGATCGATTGAGAACTGTGTCTGGCCTTCTGTTGAACCTTGATCTCCTGCTGCTTGCTTTGATTGATCCCTTACATCATCAAGGTGGACTAATATGACCTTCAGGGGTGGACTCACATACATTCCAGTATGGGCGGATGCTCACATTAGGTTTTATAAAATAATAAAATATTACATATAATTTATAACTTTTTTTTATATATTATCTCTTCTTTTTAAATTATTTTTACTAGCATATGACACTTTTAAACTCTAACTCAAGTGATAACTTATAAATCTAAATTATCTGAGGTCACAAGTTCAAGTTTTATAGGCGTAACATTATTCACCCTAAAAAATATTCTGCGTCCGTCACTGATCCTCCTGTAGTTCCAACTTTATCGAATCTAATCATGTTTGCCAACAAATGTTCTCTAACAATGAAGTTGCATCTACGTGATATGATGGCTCCTCAACCAACTCTTGTCTGATCATGGTCCCAAACAGTGAAAAGATGGTAAAATGAGGAAGCAATCAAAGGATGATTCTCAAGATTTGAATGCTATTTTAACCAAGCTAATTATTTTCCAACCTGTGATACCAAACTTCGCACCAACACCCACCAACCATTCATTTTTGAACGCAGCAGACGTGAAGTACAAGCTGCGTTTCCCACGTGTAAAACACGTGATCATGATCGCCCACCCATGCATCAGTTATCAATTAATGTAGGCTCCTAGTCCCAGCTACTTGACTTGTCGCCAAAGGCAGAGAAAAGCGTTTTATGTGCAAAATCTTGCCCTAGCTCTATAGATTCTAGACTCATTATTCTAATATATTCTCTTTTCATTTTATGTTGGGAAATTTATTTGAATTGCGTTTCTTTTTATATTAAAATCTCTTTCATTATATTACAACGTCAGACTTGCGATCAGGGTTTCAGGTAATGTTTTTATATTCTAACAGCCTCAAATTTAAGAAGAACGCGAATTTACGGGCGAGCCTGCTAGGAATTGTTCAAGTTGCTCCAATATTGCAAATTCAATGGTTGTGTCAATTTCTAATTCTCTCTTCTCTCTCCCCTTCTCTCTCAATGTCACCATTGAAACTTTTATGGCACTCATTGTCACCATGGAAACTTTGTGCAAGTTGGAAATAATTGGTTGCAAGAGATATGCACGGCATATGCAAGCATATCTTTGTATTTGGATGTTGCAAACAAGTCTTGTCCTTTAGTTTGGCTTGTCTCTATTAGCTAGAAGCCCAATCAACAAGTAATTGTAATCAATTAAAAGTTAATTAATTGTTATTTCTTACACTAAAGGGTTTACACCTAGGGAAACTTAAATCCTTACAATGTTTTAGTCACAAGGCAAAAACTTCTCACCCTGAAACACTCCTTAGGTTCCATCTAGAATCACAAGGCAAATTTTGTATCTTATTTTGTAAGTGAACATTTTTTATACCAATATGAGAGATTGTTTTGGCCTTGCATGTAGTGATGAGCAACCTAAGCATTTAGTAGATGGTAAGTTACAAAAATATATTTTTTTTCTGATAATTATGGGCAAAAACTAGATTATATAATTTGTTTGTTATGCATCTGAGATGAAACACATAGCATGCATGTGTTCACCATCAAAAATATTCTTCTTGCTTGGCTCTCAACTTTGGCTAATTATTTTTGGTTTTAAAATAATTTTAAAAAGGAAAAAAAAACTATGATTAGTCTTTTTTTCTAGATTCCTGAATTATATAACAATATAATTAAAAAGAAATCCATACAAATCGGAATTAGCATCAGAGTTGATAAGATATGTGAATAGAATAGCACAGGTCACCAAGAGAGAACCTTTTGAAATATGAGGAGAAAAGGTAAAAAGAAAAACACGCTTGCAGGAAACACTAGAATCACATAAAAAACATAACAAACCCACATTACATGTTGGCATCAATTGCAAACCAAAATATAAAATCATGCATGATTCCATCCAATTTTGACTTGTTCTAAAGATCAATTCCCCAATCTCCACACTACCAATCTCAACTTAAAGAAGAGTGACACACACACAAGAGGAAGATAGGAAGGAACATTTGAAATGCAAGGGGTTAAAATTCCATAAAGCCAAAAAAAAAAAAGGGAGAATAGTATCAAACCAAAGGACATGGGACAAAGAAAGGGATCAAGTAAAGAGAAGAAAGACCCAAATGAGAAAACTACAACAAAAGTTACAATACTCAAATGGGGGGTTGATTTGAATGAAAGAGAGCAAGGAGTGTGTCGGCTACCCAACATTTGGTCAGTCACGTGAGTGGGGGTGAGGTTTGGGGTTTTGTTGGGGACATATTTGGCATGGACTAACCTCCACCATAAAACTAACCAACTTGCTCTCTCCATTCTCTTCATGCCTTTGCTCTCTTGATTAAATTAATGTTCTCAATTATTTTTTATTTTTATTTTTTTTTAATTTTATCTCAACCTCCCCCTTCTTGCTTTCCTACCTTCCCCTTCTCTTGACTCTTCTATATATATCTCCTCTCCTTCTCTCATTTCCCTTTCCATCTCTCTCCTCCTCTCTCCACTTCAATCTACAATCACAAGGTACAAGTTTGATGACCCATATCTCAATTTTGTTTAATTATGCTTGTAGTTTGTGGTATCATGCATCTCTCTAGACTTGATCATCTCAAAAATTCATATCTAGCAAGCAATTTGTTTTTGTTTGGTTGCCTGTTATCAGAATCTAACACCCTTCTTCTCATGTGCAGAGAGAGAGAGAGAGAGAGAGATGGCAGGCTGCAATGGTGAAGATAATGCTTCTCAAGAGGTGTGTATGTTTGATTAATGCTAAATTTAACTATTTTTTCTTCCCCTTGAATCAATCCAATCATGTATGTTATGTGTATAGAAATCAGAACAAAATTCTTTTCTTTTCTTGTCAAATTTTTTTTTCAAATTCTAAAAAATCCAAAAGAAATAAGTTTAACATGTCAAATATGTCAGTTCTTTCACATTTATGGGAAGGTGACACATCCTAATCAGAAGGTCAGGACAAGAAGCAAATGGTTACAATGTAAATCAATTGCATTCTTCCCAATTTGTCAAATCACTATCAAAAGGATGGGTTTAGATATTATATGGTCTCAGACTCATTCTCCATATTTGATCATCAACTTTATCTAATCACTAAAAGAAACAAAGTTTTATTAAATGTGAGATGTAATTTTTTGATATGATGGGCTGGCTACCTCCTACATGCTCTGGCTACTGTCAGGAAATTCTTCATATCTCCTCCATTTTTTTTGGATAAAGAAATTAATAAATTCTAAGATGAATTTTGACACACTAATACATTGAGGTAAAAAATAATGACATTCAACTTTTGTTTTTGTAGATGGAATCAATTGATGCCAAATTGTAACAAAATTTTACTGCTCTGTTTGCAGGTATCTCTCGAGAAAAAATATGGAGGCCTTATGCCTAAAAAGAAGCCTTTGATTTCAAAGGTAAATTGTAATTCTTCATAGCATACAAGACTGGTAAATATATATGTATTATATAACTAAAAGTTGATATGATTTTTTCTTTGTTGACAATATTTACACAGAATGTAACATTGAGCTAGTTATTATTTACAACAAACCTGTTCTCATTCCATGATGAATTGGTTATTATGGCAGTGAGCTCTGAAACTGTGATCAGAATCACAGATAAGGAATTGAACGCAGTTGTGAAAATAAGTTTAAATGCTGGCATATCTCATTTTTTTCCCATTCCTTTTGTTTTTTTCGACTACTAACTCATCGAATTTTCTTTATATGATGCCGTGATCAGGACAACGAGCGTGCCTACTTTGATTCTGCTGACTGGGTTCTTGGAAAGGTAATAATCATTAGATCGCTTATCATTGCTAGATGCGCAAATACAAAATTTTTTGTTAACTCGAGCGTTTTAACTCATCCTAAAAAACTTGTGGTGGTACAAAACAGCAAGGAACAAACCTGGGCCAGATGACAAGAGCTTCTGTGGAGTCCCTTAGACCTAAGCTGCAGGTATATGCAAATCTTTTCACCTTTTGCCACAATATTATTTCAGTATTTAGTGCATATAATTGACATACTAGCATAAATGAGACAAATCAAATACAATTGTGCTCATACGAATTCAAATGTCATTGTTGCAGCGCACGCCACATCATCAGCTCCCGCCTCGCAGGCCAGCGTGCACTGATCAATAGGGTTAGTTTTCTGTTGTTATAGTGTGATCCTCTTATTTTTCTCTGAATCAAGAGTTTCTGATTTTGCTAATCTCACTCTAATGCTATGCCTTTTTTTTTTTTTTTTTTTTGTGAGACATCACTCTAATTCTCCTCCTTTTTGTTGTTGCAGGTTTTAAGCTGCCAGCATTTGGAACTCTCTTGCCATTTCCATCCAAAATCTAATGTGTACATATTTAGTAGACATTTGAAACATGGGCTTCACTATTGGAAGTCTTGTGATGTAGTAACTGTGGGCTTTCTCCAATTTCAATCCCAAAACAGTTTTTATCAGCTCTTTTAGTTGTCAAAACAATTTGTCACTTGTCAGTGAGCTTATCTTTCTTCTTTTTTTCCCCTAATGCCCCGGTAATATCTTCGTTTATTTGATTTTTGTTTTTTTTTCTCTAGGAAATGCAAAATCTAAATTTGATGGTCTTATTGATGTTTAAGTTTATTTGCCATTTCCGTGAAGAAAAAGTTTATTTAAGCCTTTCTGAGAAAAATAGCTGGCACTAGTCCTTGACTACAGAAGATTTCATTTAATTGACACTTTGCGACAAAAAAATATATTACATGGGAAAAATTACTAGGACAAAAATGTAGAACTTTGTTTTGAGAGGGGGGGGGGGGGGGGGGGGGGGGGGACCCTATTACTCGAAGAGTAATGACATTTATTTTAGCAATCAATCCTTATATTTACTCTGAAGAAGTGATCATGGAAAGCGTTGCAGAGCTTCAGCACAATATGTTAGGGATTGAACTTCATGCCCAGTTAGTACAAGCCACTGAAAGTCGAGCCTAAGAAATCACTTGGCCACAAAATCAATATTTTGAATCTTTCATAAAGTTGACAGATTTGCAATTTATTGATATATTGGGTAAAACATAGCGAAAACATTCGTCTTTTTTCTAGTTCTCCATGGTTTACATGCACCAATGATTTTCTCTTTTTCTCTTGTATAGTGATAAAAGCATTGTTGCGCGTCTTAGAAATAACTCAATTAAGGAACCCTAATCAACTGAGAGAGATGCAGCAAAGAAGTACCCAAAAGATAAGAACAAATAATAAGAGAGAGAAAGCAAACACAATGTTTAACGAGGTTCGACAATTTGCCTACATCCTCGGGGCAAGAGAGAGATTTTATTGATTCAACAATCAATACAAGTTTTTCTAAAGGATACAATTCATGAGGGCTCTACCCCTTTATTTATAGTCAGAGAGTCCCAGGGTTTTAGGAGACCACAATTAGATTCGACCCCCTTTTCACAAACGAAGTCCGAATCCAAGTAGGAGAAGCAGATTTGCCTGTCAGCTGACCGGCGGTCAACTGTTCCATTCTTTCGGCCAACCGGCCGGTCGACCGAACCCAACAGAAAGTTGGGCATGCCAGTCGGTCGACCATTCTTCTTGCTACGGTCGACCGGGCGGTCGACCAAGCTGCTCCTGTGCATGTTGTGCACGCTAGTCGAATGGGCGGTCGGCCATCCACTGTTCTGGCCAGCAATTCGCTGCATTCTCGCTCCTTCTGAACTCTTTTCTTTACCCTATCTCTTCCAATGTGTAACGGTCCCAGCTTCTAATAAGTAAGATTAGATCCATAACACGTATTTATTCCCAAATCTTTACTTTAATGCAAAATCTAGAAAATTTCGGCAGCATCTCCTCTAAAATTTTACCTTTTTTCACATACAAAATATGAATTTCGGCTCCAAGGCCTACTTATGTCCACAAAAATTTCGGCCACATGGCTTACTTATCACAAAATATAGAAGATCTCAATAATATACTTATACCATGTATTCTTCTTACATAACCATCAAGGCATCCATTAACCACATAATCCTACCAACATGATCACAATTCTTAACTTCATCAACATCCCATGTACCACAAGTTCTAATTACAACTATTACAAAAATTTACATATGATGGTAGCACCCTAGCACATTCAACTAGGTAATGCTGACATAAAGCATAATTACATGTACATAGTGAACAAAATAAGGTTTTATGGAACACATGTCATCCTGCTCATGACTACTCCATGTTACAATATGCCCTTACCTTTATCCAGACCTGAAAGAGAAGAAAATGAAAGGAATGAGCTCGACGGCTCAGCGAGTAAATTTCATAAACACTTTATGAATGATAACATGATATATTTCCACAACATACCTTATGGAGTCCAAGGAAACCTTACATGAATATAGATACCACCTTACTCAATTTAATATTTACGAGTCTTAGTTGTTAGGCTTTCATTCTGATTAAAAGTTCCTCCCAATAATGTACTAGAGCGAGATCATTACTTGATCCCTCTCAAAAGTCTCTAGACACATATTCTTACCTTACCCAAACCTTGACTATATAATGTCACTTTACAATTATTTACCGATAACACAATACTTTTATTACTTACTAGGGCACATTCACACGTCACCCTAATCATATGGTGTTAATTTACCCCGTCTTCTCCCCTACCGGCTCCAGCCCGGCCCCTTCCTCCTGGAATTGCAACCAAGACTCACACACACACACACACACACACACACACACACATATATATATATATATATATGAAATAATACACATATTCCCGCAATGTATATGAAATAATACACATATTCACGCAATGTATATACATGATTCCCATGACCCCCCGCCTTCTTCTCCTACCGGCTCCCGCCCGGCCCTTCCTCCTTATGTTAATAAGCAATATGCACTACCATTACTCACCGTCTTCTCCCCTCCTACCGGCTCCCGCCCGGCCCCTTCCTCCTCTTAATTGACAATTATAGGGATTTACCATACTAACATATAGATCCCACATTCAACACACTAATATATATTGCATAAAAAAAATACATCATTGCATAAGTTACACAATTAGCATGTTGGCAAGATCACAAAATTGACATGCTCGCATGTCATCCATATTTTTAATCATGCTATTATATAGGTATTCCCATAGTAATTCGTTCAATGTGATTCATGCGGAGATGCCTATGTATTAAGATTAGTGACTTAACATGTCACAAACACAACATGTAACATGACTACTAAAACACCCTTACATTCTAGCAACACCCATCACCATTTACTTTACCTATACTACTTAACTTCACTCTAATTATTATAATACATAACACAAAAATTTATGTAACCCCTCTAATGAAAAGAGAGTAAGTATATCACCAATTCTATGAAATATTATTATACATGCTACCTTACCCTATTCTAGTACACTTTCCTTGAAATCTCTCTTAGTCTCATACATCCATTTACTTGAATTAAAACTCATACATTTGGTATGTGAAGTGAGTATGTAAATTTACTCACCTTGATATATGGATTCCCACTTATGATTTGATCAATCCTCCCTTACTCAAAATCCTAGCAAAAGAAAGACAAGGGCAAATCTTAGTTATAAAATAATTCATAAGGAGGAAGGAATTAGTAGAGTAACAAATCTTACCTTTAACCTAAATTGGTTTTCAGAAATTTGGGGGGCTTTGGAACCTAATTTCAGAATTAGGGCTTGATTATCTCCTTCAAAACCACCCAAAGCCTGAATTTTTCTCCTCACTTCTCCAGCTAATCGAAGTCCCCACCGCCAACCAACCCTCGCGTGGCCCGGGCACCGCCCGGCGTGGCTGTGCGCCGCCCCTGCGCGGCTGCGCGCGGCCCCCTCGCGGCTGTGCGCGGCCGTGCTCTGGTGGCGCGCGGCTGCGCCACCCGCCCTGGCTTCGGCTGGGGTTGTAAGAGAGAGGGAGAGAGATTTTGGGTGAAGGAGAAGGGATTTGTGTGGATCTTAGGGCTTGATTTTGGGAGGGTTCTCTCTTTTTTTTTACAGAGAGGAGAGAAACTTCTCCTCTCAGATCTTAACGTAACGGGGAGATTATTTGCATAAAGGCCCCTATAATCTTAGTCATTACAAAGACACACTCCCCTCTAGTCTTGCCACTTGGCCAAGGCTAGGATCAAATTGATCCTAGCCTTACACCTCACCCATACATGCAAACCAACTCTTCCACTAACTCAAGAAAAATAAAAAAATTTCAAAATACAAATACATAGTATTTGTTTAGGTATGTATTAATTGGGAATACTATAAGATATACCTAAAATTGCAATATCTAGGATATACTCCCATATACTCTAAATATCATAATTATGTTGGCATAAAAATACCTATATATATTTTCTATATATTCAATTTATGCCATAAATGAAAATAACTCATACAAATAAAATATTAATTCTTTGGTCAACTCTATTATTATTGGCATTTCTTTGGTCAACTCTATTATTATTGGCATTAAGAATGAGGAATTATAAAATTTCCTTTTTAACCGATGGTTAAATCATGAGGAAGTAATACTTAATGAATAATAATTACTAAAAAAAAAAAAGGCTGTTACATTTCTACCCCCCTTAGGGAAGCTTCGACCCCGAAGCTCGACGTACCTTGAAAAAGTGTGGATAGGTAGATCGCATATCCTCCTCTGGTTCCCAGGTAGTCTCTTCGATTTCCTGGCTTCTCCATAATATCTTTACTAACAGAATAGTTTTGTTCCGCAAAACCTTCTCTTTACGGTCCAAGACTTGCACTGGCTCCACCGTATATGATAAATCTTCTTGGAGTTGTAGTGGTGAGTAACTAAGAACATGACTGGGGTCTGGTATGTATTTCCTTAATTGTGACACATGAAATACCTTATGCATCTTCTCCATTTCTGGTGGTAATGCTAACCGGTAAGCCAGAGGTCCAATTCTTTCCAATATCTCAAAAGGACCGATGAAACGGGGGTCTAACTTATTCCGTTTACCGACCCGTATTACTCCTCTCATTGGTGATATCTTCAAGAAAACTTTGTCGCCTACAGCAAATTCCAAGGGTCTTCGGCGCCGATCTGCATATGTCTTCTGTCTACTTTGGGCCGCTTTCATCCTCTTCCTAATTATCCGGATTTTCTCTGTTATATCTACCACTATATCTGCTCCGAATAATGTTCGGTCTCCTATCTCCTCCCAACAAATCGGAGATCTACACTTCCTGCCGTACAAGGCTTCAAATGGTGGCATTCCAATAGTAGATTGATAACTATTGTTGTATGCAAACTCTGCCAATGGTAGGTATTTTTCCCAATTACCTCCAAAATCTAATACACATGCTCTTAGCATATCTTCAAGTATTTGTATTGTCCTTTCTGATTGTCCGTCGGTTTGCGGATGAGCAGCTGTACTTGGGTGTAGTTTAGTGCCCAAAGCCTGGGATAGGCTGATCCATAGTCTTGACTGGAATCGGGGGTCCCGATCTGACACAATAGTCTCAGGTACCCCATGAATTCTGATTATTTCTCGGAGGTAGATTTGGGCTAATCTGTCCATTGAATAGTTTATTCGAATGGGTAAGAAATGGGCGGACTTTGTGAGTCGGTCTACTATCACCCATATGGCATCATATCCTTGAGGGGATTTGGGAAGTCCTGTAACAAAATCCATAGTAATGTTGCTCCACTTCCATTCAGGAATTTGCAACGGCATAAGGAGTCCCGGGGGCTTTTTGTGTTCGGCTTTGACTTGTTGGCATATTAGACATCTTTGTACAAATTTAGCGATATCCTTCTTCATTCCTTCCCACCAAAAATTTGATCGTAGATTTTGATACATTTTGGTTGCTCCAGGATGTGCAGTGTAAGGAGTGCAGTGTGCTTCAGTCATAATTCGCTCTTTGAGCTTAAAATCTGAATGTATATAGATTCGGCCTCCCTTTCTTAGCAAGTCCTTAACAATAGAATAATCTTGAGCTTCACCCTTTGCACTCCTTCCATAATTCTAATTACTTGATCATCTTTTAGTTGAGCTTCTTTTATTTCTTTGTGGAGGTCAAAATCAATGCTCACCTGATTTACCTGTACCACCCCTTCTCGAGTTTCCTTTACTAAGATCTCCAATTGCATCCGCTCTATGTCCTTTAATAGGTCATCCCGTTGTGTTAGTAACACTGCTACGGATCCTCCAGACTTCCTACTAAGGGCATCTGCTACAACATTGGCCTTTCCGGGGTGGTAATGAATAGCCAAGTCGTAGTCTTTCATTAACTCCAACCATCTTCTTTGTCGCATATTTAGCTCCTTTTGGGTAAAGATGTACTTTAGACTCTTATGATCTGCATATATATCACATGAGACCCCATAAAGGTAATGTCGCCATATTTTCAAGGCAAAGATAACTGCGGCTAGCTCAAGATCATGTATAAGATAATTCTTCTCATGGTTCCTTAGTTGTCTAGAAGCATATGCAATTACCCTGCCATGCTGCATCAACACACACCCTAGCCCTGACTTTGACGCATCACTGTAAATAACATAGCCTTCAGTTCCAGTGGGCATGGCTAGGACTGGGGCTGATGTTAGTTTATCCTTTAACTCTTGAAAACTTCTTTCCTGATTATCTCCCCAATGGAATTTGAGTCCCTTCTTGGTTAATTGTGACAAGGATGCTGCTATTTTGGAGAATCCCTCCACAAATCTCCGGTAATACCCAGCCAGTCCCAGAAAACTCCGCACTTCGGTGACATTGGTAGGTCGAGGCCATTCTTTAATCGCTTCGATCTTCGCAGGATCCACTGATATTCCTTCCTTACTTATGATGTGACCCAAAAATCCAACTTTATCCAGCCAGAATTCACACTTTTTAAGTTTTGCATAAAGTTGGTTCTCTCTCAATAATTGTAAAACTACCCTTAAATGAACTTTATGCTCCTCTTTGCTTTTAGAGTAGATTAGAATGTCATCTATAAAGACCACCACAAATTGATCTAGATATGGTTGGAAGATCCTATTCATCAGATCCATAAATGCTGCTGGAGCATTGGTCAAACCAAATGGCATCACTAAGAACTCATAATGACCATACCTAGTCCGAAAGGCTGTCTTAGAAACATCTTCCGGCTTAATTTTTAATTGATGGTATCTAGATCTCAGATCTATTTTGGAAAATATACTGGCACCCTGAAGTTGGTCAAAAAGATCATCAATCCTTGGCAGTGGATACCGATTCTTGATAGTGCCCTTGTTCAACTCGCGGTAGTCTATACACAGTCTCATGCTCCTATCTTTCTTCTTAACAAATAACACAGGAGCACCCCATGGTGATACACTCGGCCGAATAAATCCCAGACTTAGTAACTCTTACAGCTGGTCCTTCAATTCTTTCATTTCTGCGGGCGCCATCCTATAGGGTGCCTTGGATATGGGACTTGTCCCTGGTAGAAGATTAATGGAAAAATCTACTTCCCTATCTGGGGGCAAACCGGGTAGATCCTCCGGAAATACATCAGGATATTCCTTCACCACTTCAATGTTTTCAACTTTCATTATCTTGTCTTCACTTACAACAGTTGCCAGAAATCCTTGACATCCTGCCTTAATAGCTTAGTGGCCTTCACAGCTGAAATGATTGGAGTGCAAATCTTACTCTTCATCCCTTCATAGACTCTTTCTAGAGCTCCTTCTAATTTAAATATTATTCTCTTCTGATGACAATCTACATGAGCTCGATATGTTGACAATCAATCCATTCCCAGGATGATGTCAAATTCCATCTCTCCTAATTTAATCAAGTCTGCATGTGTTTTCAATTCTCCTATAATGATTTCACATTCTTTATAGTATTCACTAGTGGTCACACTTGCGCCTACTGGGGTTGACACCACTAGTTGATAGTTCAAGGGTTCAGAATTCTTGTTAATCATTGCAGCAAATGATGAAGAAATAAATGAATGGGTAGCACCATGGTCAAATAATACTCGAGCAATATTTTTAGATACACAGACGGTACCTTCCACCACTGCATTGGATGCCCTAACTTCCTGTGGAGTTATTGCGTTTATTCTTCCTTGAGCTCTGGGTTGTTGTACCGATGCTTGCGTCGTGGCTGAGCGAGTCCTGTTGACAGGTTGCCGAAATGCGGTAGCTTGTCCTTCTACCGTTGGGGCAATACCCATGGTCGGTCTCCCTGTTCCCCTACTAGCTCCTGGGTATCCATGCAGGGTTGGGCAGTCTCTCCTCATATGACCCATTTTGCCACAAGCAAAACATTGCTTACCAACAGGGCAACTGCCAGCATGGCTTCGATTGCACCTGGGACACCATTGGCTTCCCGCAAAATTAGAGCGATGGCATCGGTAACTTTGAATGGGAAAATCCCCTATTCTTGGGCCATGAGTTCCCTCTGGTCCCTTGGGCCGGTATAAAGGAAGATCCGGTACCTCTGTCGGACCTTACCGGATGAGCTCCAAAGTTTGGCGCATTAGCATATCGGGGGCGCTTCATAAAAGGCAGTTCCCTGGTCCTTGCCTCCTGGCTCTCCTGCATGTCTCTTTCAATTTCTAGGGCCTTCTCTACAGCTGGCCATAGATCTGTAATTGGAAAGGAATCAGTTTACTCCTGATTTCCGGCCTCAAGCCCCTAACAAATCTTTTTGCTCTATCTTCCTCTTCAGACACCAATTTCTCCGCATATCTAGACAGTTGGGTGAATTTGGCCTCATATTGACTCACAATCAACTGGTCCTGCTTTAGGTCTTGGAATTCCATCGCTAGTCTGTCCTTCACCACTCCCGGTATATATTTTTCATTGAACTTTTTAACTAAAAAGTTTCAAGAAATTTCTTTCCCCATGGTCTTAGCCCCTCCTTTAATCATCTCCCACCAGCGCTCGCTTCATCTTGGAACATAAAGGAGGTAAAAGATACCCGTTGATTTTCCGTGCACTCCATAACATCAAGTATTTTCTCAATTTAATGGAGCCATTCTTCAGCTTGTATCGGATCAACTCCTCCTTTAAAAGCTGGTGGATTTAACTTTTGAAATTGCTCAAGGGCTCTTCGAGGGTTGTTGACATTTGCCAGTTGCAACAACCAATCTGGTATTCTGTTTGGAATTCTCCGATTGGCATTAGATTGCTCATTTAGGAATTCTTGACTTGTTGGGGATGGACGCTCCCGATTGCACTGTGCAATGGGACGTCGCCCTCCGAGTTGGCCTCGGATGGAGGAAAATTTAAGTCCATTTAATACCTAGAAGAATAGTCGAACTTAATCAATGGCAACTCAATAATAACAAGTAGAATAGTTCCAAAAATAAAACACTGATTTCATTTATGCGCAAAATGTTTTCATGGCAACATTTACATTAGCATGACTACATTCTTTCAAAACATACAAATGTAGTCATAAAGAGATACATTGTTCACACATATAGCTATTGACAACCACTTCTTCACAAAAAAAAAAAAAAAAAATATCACTTATGTGAGTCAACATTCATTTTCTTCAAAACAAAAACAACAAAAACAAAAATGCCACCCATCTAAATTCCTATCATGGGGTTATGTTAGAACCCGAGGAGCTTCCTCCCTGTTGTCTCCTCTAGATTCATCTTCCTTATTGTTTTCCTCTTCTTCGGGATCTTCTTCTTCTTGATTTAACTCCTCAGGATCATCCTCTTCTGGATCTACTTCTTCAGGATCCTCTTCTTCTTCAAGATTTTCTTCCTTAGGATCCTCTCCTTCTTCTTCTAGGACAGTATCATAATCGCATCTCCAATTCTCATGATCATCATAGAGATCCATGTCTTCTACCCAACTGGAATTCCACCAAATACCTCCAAAGAAAATCCTTCCTTCAGGATTCATCTCATTGCTAGGCAGTATTCCCATGTCCACGGTTGTTGGTGCATTCCTTGTGGCACTTTCTGCCTCACTGCTTTCATCATTATTATCTTGTTCCAAGCGAACCCCTGTATCTTTACTGTCTGGGGGACTTTTCAGAATGATAGTTGGATTGGTCTCATCGGACTCAAAATCCCAATCCATGTGGTCTGCAATCCAATTTAAACTTTCCGACCCCGGACTGTCGGATGACGATCCCGTCATCTCTGAATCTCCCATCTGTATAAGTAAGAGATTTACATAAGACAATTTGTCTTCCAATTCTTCCAAAATAATAACTTGCATGAATATATAACAATACATGATAGAAAATTATCACTTCTTTAACCATACCGATCTTCATAATTTTCCTTTGGGTGGAACTATCCTGCCAATAGGTTTAACCCTGTCTTGTGTGATATTTTAATTGTTCTCGCTTTTGCAGTGTCCCATATCACTGAAATTCCATACAGAAGGGCCCGCACCCTTTACAGGATCCATTTGAATTAAGGTATGCGGGTACCCAAATTCAAACGTAGAGAACAATTAAATATCATACCTTTCGGGGTTAAAATACCCTAAGATTCTACTATCACTCCTATACCCCTTTCTATCTTACCCAAACATATATACAGATTTCCCATGCTTACCTAGCCAGTCCTGTATGCTACATCTATCTAGGCTAACCTTGCCTAAACCACGCTCTGATACCAACTGTAACGGTCCCAGCTTCTAATAAGCAAGATTAGATCCATAACACGTATTTATTCCCAAATCTTTACTTTAATGCAAAATCTAGAAAATTTCGGCAGCATCTCCTCTAAAATTTTACCTTTTTCCACATATAAAATATGAATTTCGGCTCTAAGGCCTACTTATGTCCACAAAAAATTTCGGCCACATGGCTTACTTATCACAAAATATAGAAGATCTCAATAATATACTTATACCATGTATTCTTCTTACATAACCATCAAGGCATCCATTAACCACATAATCCTACCAACATGATCACAATTCTTAACATCACCAACATCCCATGTACCACAAGTTCTAATTACAACTATTACAAAAATTTACATATGATGGTAGCACCCTAGCACATTCAACTAGGTAATGCTGACATAAAGCATAATTACATGTACATAGTGAACAAAATAAGGTTTTATGGAACACATGTCATCCTGCTCATGACTACTCCATGTTACAATATGCCCTTACCTTTATCCAGACCTGAAAGAGAAGAAAATGAAAGGAATGAGCTCGACGGCTCAGCGAGTAAATTTCATAAACACTTTATGAATGATAACATAATATATTTCCACAACATACCTTGTGGAGTCCAAGGAAACCTTACATGAATATAGATACCACCTTACTCAATTAATATTTACGAGTCTTAGTTGTTAGGCTTTCATTCTGATTAAAAGTTTCTCCCAATAATGTACTAGAGCGAGATCATTACTTGATCCCTCTCAAAAGTCTCTAGACACATATTCTTACCTTGCCCAAACCTTGACTATATAATGTCACTTTACAATTATTTACCGATAACACAATACTTTTATTACTTACTAGGGCACATTCACACGTCACCCTAATCATATGGTGTTAATTTACCCCGTCTTCTCCCCCTACCGGCTCCCGCCCGGCCCCTTCCTCCTGGAATTGCAACCAAGACTCATATATATATATATATATATATATATATATATATATATATATATATAGTATATGAAATAATACACATATTCTCGCAATGTATATGAAATAATACACATATTCACACAATGTATATACATGATTCCCATGACCCCCCGCCTTCTTCCTCCTACCGGCTCCCGCCCGGCCCCTTCCTCCTTATGTTAATAAGCAATATGCACTACCATTACTCACCGTCTTCTCCCCTCCTACCGGCTCCCGCCCGGCCCCTTCCTCCTCTTAATTGACAATTATAGGGATTTACCATACTAACATATAGATCCCACAATCAACACACTAATATATATTGCATAAAAAAAAAATACATCATTGCATAAGTTACACAATTAGCATGTTGGCAAGATCACAAAATTGACATGCTCGCATGTCATCCATATTTTTAATCATGCTATTATATAGGTATTCCCATAGTAATTCGTACAATGTGATTCATGCGGAGATGCCTAGGTATTAAGATTAGTGACTTAACATGTCACAAACACAACATGTAACATGACTACTAAAACACCCTTACATTCTAGCAACACCCATCACCATTTACTTTACCTATACTACTTAACTTCACTCTAATTATTATAATACATAACACAAAAATTTATGTAACCCTCTAATGAAAAGAGAGTAAGTATATCACCAATTCTATGAAATATTATTATACATGCTACCTTACCCTATTCTAGTACATTTTCCTTGAAATCTCTCTTAGTCTCATACATCAATTTACTTGAATTAAAACTCATACATTTGGTATGTGAAGTGAGTATGTAAATTTACTCACCTTGATATATAGATTCCCACTTATGATTTGATCAATCCTCCCCTACTCAAAATCCTAGCAAAGAAAGACAAGGGCAAATCTTAGTTATAAAATAATTCATAAGGAGGAAAGAATTAGTAGAGTAACAAATCTTACCTTTAACCTAAATTGGTTTTCAGAAATTTGGGGGGTTTGGAACCTAATTTCAGAATCAGGGCTTGATTATCTCCTTCAAAACCACCCAAAGCCTGAATTTTTCTCCTCACTTCTCCAGCTAATCGAAGTCCCCACCGCCAACCAACCCTCGCGTGGCCCGGGCGCCGCCCGGCGTGGCTGTGCGCCGCCCCTGCGTGGCTGCGCGCGGCCCCCTCGCGGCTGTGCGCGGCCGTGCTCTGGTGGCGCGGGCTGCGCCACCCGCCCTGGCTTCGGCTGGGGTTGTAAGAGAGAGGGAGAGAGATTTTGGGTGAAGGAGAAGAGATTTGTGTGGATCTTAGGGCTTGATTTTGGGAGGGTTCTCTCTTTTTTTTTACAGAGAGGAGAGAAACTTCTCCTCTCAGATCTTAACGTAAGGGGGAGATTATTTGCATAAAGGCCCCTATAATCTTAGTCATTACAAAGACACACTCCCCTCTAGTCTTGCCACTTGGCCAAGGCTAGGATCAAATTGATCCTAGCCTTACACCTCACCCATACATGCAAACCTAACTCTTCCACTAACTCAAGAAAAAAAAAAATTTCATAATACAAATACATAGTATTTGTTTAGGTATGTATTAATTGGGAATACTATAAGATATACCTAAAATTGCAATATCTAGGATATACTCCCATATACTCTAAATATCATAATTATGTTGGCATAAAAATACCTATATATATTTTCTATATATTCAATTTATGCCATAAATGAAACTAACTCATACAAATAAAATATTAATTCTTTAGTCAACTCTATTATTATTGGCATTTCTTTGGTCAACTCTATTATTATTGGCATTAAGAATGAGGAATTATAAATTCCTTTTTAACCGATGGTTAAATCATGAGGAAGTAATACTTAATGAATAATAATTACTAAAAAAAAGGCTGTTACACAATGAGTTAAAAACTCTTCCATCAGGCTTTTATCTCCTCTCAACCTATATTATCCACCTCGGTGAAGATTTTTCAAATCTGAACCAAACTCCAATGAACATTTGGCGAAATTGACACACGATCTTAGCGAAATCGACACACGATCTCGGCTTGAGCACTCCGAACGAAATTGACATACGATCTAGACGAAATGGCACATGATCTCGACTTGGCCAAACGGACGAAACCGGTTCCAAACGAATCGCCGGTACACACTTACAATTGATCTCAAATGATCACATCGGATTCAAATGAGTTTGTCGTCCCCTCAGGAAACTTTCTCCAAACTTAAATATCAATTGTAAAGATTCTAAATTTTAGCTCAGCTATCCAACGGAATGCACTATACATGCCTTCCCAATACTTCACGGAAGAGAATCACCACCATATGAGCCAACCAATGAACGTGTTTACAACTCAGCAACACTATGACCTCAAGAAGAACCCATCATGAGCCACACTGACTCCAACTGACTGGCACTCCAGTCCAAATGTCTTCAAGATGATCTAACCAAATTTGAGTAGAGCACACCAGATGCCAAAATTGTCTCAACAAACTGATGCACAACCCCTTTGTGCAGGCTCAACTATCTTCTCACCGGAAGATCAAATGTTCATCGAGATCACATCACTTCACCTCTACGAGAAGTCTAACTCTTCACCTCTATGTGAAGTCCAAATCAGCTTCCGCTGCCAATTCTCGAGAACCCAAATACACCGAATAGTTTCATACGGGTTGCATCACCAAATATGGCTGCACCTATATGGCTGTCTATATACCTTGCCTAAGGGATCAAGCCATCCGTAGTTCATTCAAATGAGCTCCACCGAGCTCAAGCAACTGTGACTAAATCTTTAGCAGCGAACCGAACTGGCTGAGCCATATGAACCTCCTTACTAATACCGTCATGGAGAACAATGGCCTTCAATTTGAGCTTGTCACACTCACCAACTTGAGATTCATGCCTCTTCACCCACTTTCGTAGTTTTATCTTGATTCCAATAGCTGCAAACAATTCGACATTCTCATTAATGTCTTCACCTATTCAGCATAAAAAATGGCTACATGCTCACCCCCGGTGTCACATCCGGTGAAGTCCTTACTGATACTGAAGCAACTGGAGATGGTGGAGCAGCATCAACCACCACCTGCTGCGATACATCCTTGGTCTTCGTCCTCTCTACCTTCTGAGAGACGGTAGACTTCAACAATGAAGTCTTATCAAATGTGACATGCTTACTCAGCACAATCTTCTTGTTTTCAGGGTCCCATAACTTGTAACCTTTCATATTTCTATTGACACCCAAAAAATACAAACTTCTTTACTCACTGATTTACCTTGCTATCTTTGGCACTAAAGTAGGTCGGACTTTCAAATACCCACAGAAAGTCATAATCTTGAGCAGTTTTCTCTGACCAAACTTCTAGTGGAGTTTTACCTCTTATCATAGTTGATGACAGTCCACTTATGAGATGGTTAGCATATACAATCGCCTCAGCCCAAAATAATTTATCTAATCGTGCAATAGACAACAAACACTGAGCTTTCTCCAGTAAGAAATGATTGATTTTCTTATTCAACCCATATATTTCATCTGTGAAGTGAGTACCGATATCATTGTTCTGGCCATATCGTAGGAATTGGTTCTTCTATCTTTCAACATTACCAATTTGGAGCTCCTTAATTTTTCTACCACTGCTTCTCCATCATATCCTTCCACTTCAACAACATACCTAGGACTTCAAATCTTTTCTCATGGGATATATCCAATAATGCCTAGATAAATTATTAATAAAAGAGACAAAGTAGTGATGACATCCAAGTGATGCATGAAAATACACCTAGAGGGGGGAGGGTGAATAGGTGTAGTGCTAATCTAATACAAATAATGTGAAATTAAAACTAATTGCTAACACACTATGTGTATAATCAAGAGTGAGTTCGAATTTCCTGTTAAGGGCTCTAGAACTACTCCTCACGATTCCTCTGAATTATGAGCTGAGGTGCTTTAATATCTCTCATGGTTCAATATAAGTGTGGGCACACAAACTATATCAAGCATAAGAACATAAATAAGTAAAGCAATGCAAGATATAAGGTGATGAGAGATGAGAGAGAAGATCCAAACGCTAATAAGAGAATATGTTTCGAGGTTCGAGCCACTGCTCTACGTCCCTGCCTTCACACAGAAGGATTTCTATTATCTACTAATGGATCTTCCACAAAAGGACCTTCACTGAGGAATTACAAATTACAACTTTGAAGTACACATCTCTAACTCTCACACCTCTACACAAGAGGGAGCATAAAGTAAAGAAAGGTTTACAACTTGGTGATCACAAAGATCACAAATAATACTTAGTGATTTCAAAAGATAACAAATAATTTTCTCACAAAATAAGATCCTAAATAGTTTTGAATGAATGTTCAAGTATGTGAGAAATCAAAGTGTTTGAGAAGAACTTCAAAGAAAACACTTGAAAAAAGCTTCTTGATAGATAAGTAAAATGAAGAACAAAACAAATTTCCCAAATGATTGTTTTTTCTTGATTTTTCAAAAACTTTGAAATAATAAAAGATAAGATTTTTGACACAAAAATTTCTTTTAAAACTTGCTGAAAATATTTGAGAAGTGGAGAATTTTTTCTCTTAAAAATCTTGTTGAAAACATGCCAAGGGAACCCATAGTTATAGGGGTTCCAAATATAGCCATTGGGGTCCATAACTAGCATTTATTGACCTGTCGGTCGACCGACCGGCCGGTCGATCGCCCTAAGGCAAATGCCTATCAGTCGATCGCCCGGTCGACCGTGGCTAAAACCAGAGAGCAGGCCTCTCTGGTCAGTCGACTGGGGCCAGATCCAGAGAGCAACTCTCTGGAGCGGTCGACCGCACGATCGACGACCGTCCCAAGGCCGATGGGTTTGTTCACGTTCTGTGCACATCAGTCAACTGCTTGATAGACCGTAGGCAGCTCAAAAACAGAAATTTAAGGATGAAATATTTGATCTTTAAAACACCTATAAATTTCTATAAAACTCCATAAATTTCACAAAAATAAGTCTATGTAAATATTTGAAATACAAATATGTATGATAAAAAATCAACAATATAACAAACTATTTGAACTTTTTTTGAGGTAAGAAAATGTAGACTTTAAACCGAAAACCGTATTTTCCAAAAAACATAACTTCAGAAATGAAAAATCCATTTTTTCAAAACTTGTTCAAATATAAAAACAAGATATTTAAACACATTTGAAGAATAGTATATATGGATAGAATCCAGTAGACATATAAATGATATATCTATATTTTTGACAAAAAATTCCAAACTAAGTTTTGATAAAAACAAACTTAAAACACATGAACTAGATACACACTAAAATAAGTTTTTCTAAACATATGAAACATAGATGTATATGAATGAAATCCAACATACATATAAACTTGTTTTGATTCTATCTATTCATGAAACTATAAAATGTATTCTTGAAAATCCAAAACGGTTAAACCAAAACCAAAACTTTTGAACTTGTGTGTGTATACTTGAGCATATCAAAACTAAACTATCCTTACACAAGATCTAAACAAAACTAAACAAATCTATATCGAAGTCTTCTGTTTGAGCTTCATCTCCAAGACGACTTGATTCAAACTCGATCCAAAGAGCTTGTCTCCATCTTGAGTACTAGATGCGATCTTGATGCGTGAGCTCTTGAATCAACACGTATTAGCTTTCAAACTTGATTTTGAATTCTTTGTTGAAGCTAAACACCTACTAAGATCTTGATCAACAACTAAAACTATATAATATAAGATCATTAGTAACTTAACTTCATAAGTTAGTCATCATCAAAACTAAGGTGAAAGGTATTTGGGCCAACAATTTTCTCCTTTTTGATGATGACAAAACTTATGATGTTATATATGCATGAATTAAAGAGTAGTTTCATAGAATCTCCTCTTAACTTATGCATAGCATATAACAAGAAGATATTCAATGTAGCTTAACTACAAATAAACAATAATAAAAAATATGCAATATAAAACACATATATATATGCATAAACAATTAATAAAACATGCATATATAAACTCTCTCAATTCTCCTCCTTTTTGTCAATTCATCAACAAAGGGTGAAAAAAAAACAAACAAGAATTGGGTTTATATATGCGATATAAATTCATGAAGAGGAGAGACGTCAAGTTAACTCCCCCTGTATACATGCATTACATGGAGATGGGATGACTAAACCCTAACCCATATAAGCATAATACAATATATAGACGGAGATGTTAAGCCTCCCTACACACGTGTACCATATAAAGAAAAGATGTCAAGCTCTTCTTTATATACCACACTCATCATGAATGTATATATAAAGGAGATGTTAAGCTCCCCTTAAATATAGGCAATATAAACCAAAATAATTTTTATTCCTAATAAAAATATATTTTTGAAAGAAACCAATTTAAAGAGAAACAATCGTTTTACTTTTTATCAATTGATACCAATTGAAAGAAATGATACAAATTGAAAGTAAATTTTAAACCAATTTTTTTAGGTAAATACTAAAATCATTTTGCAATATAGATACCAATTTGAAAATAATACCAATTTAACATTTAGTACAACAAAATTATTGATACCAATTTTGAAATGTTAGCATTTTTTAAAACAAAATATCTCTCTTCATAAGAGTGAGAGTATGACATCAATTGAAAATAAGTACAATTAAAAGATAAATCAAGAATATTTCTCCCCTTTTATGAAATATTAATAAAATTAATACATAAGCTTGTAAAATAACAATTATCATTAAGAACTAAATCAAGTTTAGTATTAAATAGTTTGTGCTAAAAATGTATGGTCATATATGTTTTATAGCATAAGAAAATATCTATATGTATGTACGATCAGAGCAATATAATATCAATTGAAATATGATGTACATATATAGAAAACATGAGTATACAAAAATGAAATATTAATAAGATCATGTATAACTCATAACATTCACCTTTCATGCACATGTTTAAAAGGATATTCAATAAGGGCATACAAGATATGGTCGCCCATCCAGCCGCCCTTATAGGGTAGAAGTTTTCAAAAATAAGAGTTGAAAATCATTTTAGTATATTTTAAAAACACTACCATTTGAAGAATACAAAACTAGTTTTATGATAATTCTAAAACTAGTATGAAATCCTTCAAGTAAGTAATAAAAAACAATATGTATTCCATGAAAGCATGCTAAATACACAATAACTAACTCAAAGATAAATAAAGCACTTATATGCTCATGAAATAAAAATCATGAATAAACACCAAACATAGAGTGTAAGAATCATGTAATCAATAAAATCATATTATAAGACTATGAAGCTCAATCAAAATAAATAAATTCCTTTTTCATAAACATAAAATCATCAAAACTAAACTTCAAGGTATATATATGTTTTATCAAAACTAAAGCATACATATTTATCCCAAACATATATATAGCATAAAGACAAGTGACTCAAGGATAAAACATATACATCATATAGTTTTTGGCAAAATTTACATTGACATGAAGCTAAACCCAAAAACATGTTCAAATGGGAATACAAGTGTAAATGCTGTAAGTACACCTAGAGGGGGGGGGTGAATAGGTGTACGACTAATCTAATGAACAAAATGCGAAAATTAAAACTTAATTGCAACACACTTAATATAACCAACGAGTGTAGCCGATTCCCGGTGAAGGGCTCTGGACTAACTCCTCTTGATTCCTCTGAATAAGAGTTGAGGTGCTATATGAAGCTCTCGTGGTTAAATACAAGTGAGGCACACACAAACAACACAAGCATGTAAATGATATGGCAATGTATTGTAAAGCACAAAGTAAGAGAGAGTGAGAGAAAGTGGATCAATCGCAAACACACGGATATGTTTCGAGGTTCGAGCACACAGCTCTACGTCCCCACCTTCACACAGAAGGATTTTCACTAACTTGTCCACACAGGACTCCCACACAGGGAACCTCCACTGAGAATTTTGGGCAATACAATAACCAGGAGTACACAACTCCTCTCTCAACCAAATACAACCTCTTACAGAGGCAAGGCACAACCAACACAAAATCCACCTCACATAAGAGGGGTAGGCACTTAGCCAACAAACACCAATCACCTCACACTTGAGGGATTCCAACACAAACTCCACCTCTCACTAGAGGGAGCTAAACACAATCTCCACCTATCACTAGAGGGAGCCAACCACAACTTCAACAATCACCTCATAATAGAGGGATACCAAATCAATCTCCTCTCACTAGAGGGATATCACAATGAAGGAAGTTTACAACTTGGTGGTCTATCTCAACCACAAACCAATTTTCCCACAAAGATAAATATCCTATAGATAGGATAGCAAGATAGCTCAAGTGTGGAAAACAAAGAGTCAAAAGCTCAAAGAAAAACTCTAGGGAAAAACTCTAGATAGAATTGAAAATGAAGATCAAACCAATTCCCAAAGACTTTTCTTTCTTAAATTTTCCAACCCCTTTTAAAACAAAATAAAGATCAAATCTTTAAAGTTCTAAAACTCTTTTGAAACTTGTAATAAAACACTTTAAGAATGTAAAATTTTCTCTGTTGAAAACTTGGTGAAAAACAGCCAAGGATTGGGGTTTAAATAGGCCTAATCAAAATCTGCCTGTTGGCAGCTGACAGGGGCAAAATTGCCCTCCGGTCGACCGGCCGGTCGACCGCCCAGAACCAGAGAGCAACGGCTCTCTGGCCGGTCGACCGCCCGGTCGACCGGGCCAACCCGAGAGTAGGTTGACTTCAGTCGGTCGACCGCTCGGTCGATCGGCCAAACAAGCTGGCCTGCGTGCACGTCCTTGTGCACGTCGGTCGACGGGTCCGGTCAACCGACCACTGGTCCGGTCGACCGTCCCGATCGACCGCCAGAGCCTGGCAGATCTGGTTATAAGATTTAAAACTGGGTTTTTAATTATCAAATAAATCTCATAAAATCTTTAAAATTCACAAAAATAGTTTCAGTATAATACTTTGATATACAAACATGTTTGAGTAAAAACAAACCATGTTACAAACATTTTGAACTATTTTTGTAACTTAGAAATTTTGCCGAAAACCAAAATCTGTATTTTTCAAAACTTGGATTTTTGAAATGAAAATCGTTTTGTCCAAAACTCATCCAAATAAAAAAACATGATATTGAAACAACTTTGAAGCATGTTGTATATGGATATAATCCAATATACATGAAAGATATATATATATATATATCAATGTTTTTGACATTAACTCCGAAAATAAGTTTTGTTAAAATACCAAAACTCCAAACTCATGAAATCGATTATCAAACTAAGTTTGTTTAAATAGTTGAAGCATAGATGTATA